>BQNB010156230.1:0-15290 GCA_026074375.1 Tanacetum coccineum | reverse complement strand
CATTGGCTAGTCCAAAGCAAACGGCTATTGGTAAAGACTACTCAAATCCGTTTATGGCTGGTAGTTTGCCAAAAACTATATTTTGTGTGAGTTTGTGAGCTAAAAAGAATAGAGAGAATTGGTGAGAATAAAAACAGATAGAGAGCTATGTGACAAAAACAGACATAGTGACAAGTGAGCTAAAAGAATTGAGAGATGATATGTGAGCTTAAAAATAGAAAGAGAGATTGTGAGAATCTATTTGATTGATGCCACATGATTGGAGAAGTTAATACTGCTAGTTTGGAAAAGTTAGTACTACTAGGCTTCTTTTAGTACTGCTAGACCAAATTTTAGTACTGCTAGATGACCGTTAACACTGTTTGGGTTATAACAGATTTTCATTAATTAAAGAGCCGTTGAGATTTTTCCACCAACAACCTATGATACAGGGTTTGACTAATTGGACTTTCGTGATCTTTCTATAAATTAACTTGATTTTATCATGATAAGATCAATTTTCTTTTAGTCGGTCAACCTATATCTCCGAGTTTTCTTTATAAAATCTCAATTAACTCTCTCTAATACTCATTCACCTCTAAACGATCATATCCCACTTAACTAATCATCTTTTTACTCATGGCAAGCTTGGAATTTTGTGATAAGCACAATATGGTAGCATTTTTAGAGAAGTCTGCAGGGTCTGAAGGGTTTCATCAAGTTATTGACTTTCTTAGTCGAAGTCATATCTACTATGCTCTTACAAGAAAGCCAAAGGTCTATATCTCATTCATCAAACAATTTTGGAGAACTGTTGAAGCTACTACTGATGATGATGGAGAGGTACAGATTACTGCTAGAATTGATGGGCAATCCAAGGTTATAACTGAAGCCTCTTTGAGAAGACACTTGAAGTTGGAAGATCATGATGGTGTTGAAATGATACCCAACTCAGAGATTTTTGAGCAGTTGGCTCTTATGGGTTGTCAGACAAATTCAGATAGGGTCACTTTCTAAAAGGGTATTTTCTCACCTCAATGGAGGTTCCTTATTCATACTGTTTTTCATTGTTTAAGCCCTAAGAAGACTTCATGGGAGCAGTTTAGTAGTAACATAGCTACTGCTATTATTTGCTTAGCCACCAATAAGAAGTACAATTTTTCTAAGATGATATTTGAACATATGGTGTCCAATATTACAAGCCCCCATAAGTTTCTCATGTATCCTAGGTTTATTCAAATTTTCCTAGATATGCAGAGGAAACAACTTCAAACACACACCAAAACATATCATGTCCCTTCACTCAATGCCAAGGTCTTTAGCAACATGAAAAGGCCTACCAAAGGATATTTAGGGGTAGAGGTGGATTTATTTCCTACTATGCTTCATGTTCATACACCTGAATCATCAACTGCACCTTCATCTTCACCATCTAGGATCACCTCATCACCCTCACTTTCACCTGAACCTTCTCCTGAACCTAGTACTGCTGTACCAACAACATCTAAACCTCAACTTTCTCAACCTTCACCTGCTGCAAAACAGTATGTACCAACACCCCATGACTCACCTCTCTATGCTGTTCACTCACATGGAAGTGATGAGGATAATCTGCAAAATACTGAATTGACAAATTTAGTTACTAAGTTAACTGACAGAATTGGAGCTTTGGAGAAAGATTTGAAGAACACTAAGAAGACTTACGGCACTGCTTTCACTAAGCTCATTCATAAAGTCAAAAAGTTGAAGTCTAAGGTCAAGACAAGAAAAGAAAAAAGAAGAACTAAGATTTTGCTGTCAGAGGAAGAGGAAGACATTCTGGATGATTCTTTCAAACAGGGGAGGATATCAGATATAGATGAAGATCCAGATACTCACCTAGCTCATGATGATGGAGTAGAATGGATTCAAGAAGAGGATTCAAAAGTTTAATAGAAAGTAAGTGATGATACAGAGCTTATTACACAAGATGATACTCCTACATAGGTTATTGAAGACAAAGGAAGTGGAGAAAAAGGTCATCCTGAAGTTAGTACAGCTGATATTCTAGTTAGTACTGCTAGTGGTATTCCTAAAGTTAGTACTGCTGACATAAATGTTAGTACTGCTAGTACTATTCAAAGTGATTTCAGAAGTACAACTGGAAGAGTGGTTTATGGCAGAAGAATTGTTAAGAAGAAAGACAAAGGCAAGGCCATAACGACAGAACCTGAGCAAAAGAAAAAGTTTAAGAAGGAGCTGGAACAAGAAAGATTAAGTCTTGCAGAAGCAATTAGACTTCAAGAACAAGTTGATGAAGAACAAAGAGCTCAGATTGCAAGAGATGAGGAAATAGCTAGACAATGGGCAGAAGAAGAAAGAAAAAGAATTGATTCTAAAGCTAAGACATCTAAAGAGATAGATTGGAATGATCCTTCAACTCAAAGATATTAGGCTCAGAAGAACAAACCAAAGAAAGAAGCTCAAGCAAGAAGAAACATGATTGTCTACCTGAAGAATCAAGGGAATTACATGGCAAAAGATTTCAAGGGTATGAGTTATGATGAGATCAGACCAATATTTAAAAGTGTCTGGAAGTTTAATCAAGATTTTCTAGCTAAGGAGTCTGAAGAAAAGGAAGAAATTGAAGGAGAGGAAGATAAGCCTGAACAAGTTGAAAAAGAAGTTTCTAAACAGTCTGGTGGAAATAGAAGAAAATTATTGGCCAGGAAGAGAACTAAAGATACTCAGGGTAAAGACTCTTCAAAGAGACAGAAGCTTGATAAAGATGAATCAGATGATCAAGATGAAGAGGATATCTCTCAGTACATAGTACTACCTGAAGTAGAAGAAATAACACTGGATGCTGTTCCACTTGCTACAAAACCTCCAATGATTGTTGATGTGGAAATTGATAATGAAGGACAGATGAGTTCTTATTACATTATCAGAGCAGATGAAAATTCAAGGAGGTATAGCACATTGACTCACATATTTCAAGACATTGATAGAGAAGATCTGGAAAATCTCTGGAAAATAGTGAAAGGGAAATTCAAAGATGCAGGTCCAGAAGATTATTATAAAAGAGTCTTGTATGGAGATCTTAATGTGATGTTTGATCTAGACTTGGAAAGTGAAATATGGAATATGATACAACATTATGATATTGAAGCATAGGTATTGTTTTCTTCATGTAGAGTGCACTTGATTAAGTTTGAGGGTCTACATATGTTCTTACTGGTAGATAAGGTATATCCACTTCCATATGCAACTATTACAAAGATGCTGAATAAAAAGTTGCAAGGTGAACATAATGAAATGGGTTATCAACTAATTAAACTTATGCTGAACCTACAAAAAAAGAAGAAGTGAAGTGATTGAAAGAATCATCAACAGAAGGAGAAGAAGAAGATTTAATCAACTGAAGAAACGTAAGATTTGAGGGTAAATCATAAGTTTAGGGGAGGATTGTTGGGAATAATATTCACTAAGTTAATACTGCTAGAAGACATTAGTACTGCCAGAAGGATTTTTAGTACTGCCAGTGTTAATTAGTACTGTCAGTATTAAAAAGGGTACTGCTTATGTTTTTAATATTGCTGGATGCTGAAGACTTGAAGACGAAGTTACAAGATGATAAGTATAGAATGTATATCTTATATAGATTAGGAAGATATGTATAAGATTATATTTATAGAAGATCCTAAATGATTTGTATTTATCTTGTAAAGGACTCTTTGTGGTGTATAAAAGGAGATCATAGGTTAATGTATTAGATATAACTCAAGAAACGAATTCATAGCTTTAAGATTGTAACCCTAGTACTAGGAAGAGTACTCGTATTATTATCATTAATAATATTAAAGCTTTTTGGTAATACTTTGTGTTCATTATACTGCATCATACATACATTCATATTACATCTAGAGTATTAAAGTGTAGATTCCGCATACACTTTAGTATACAAACAAAGTTCTCTACTATTGTTATTTTGGAGGTATCCAGGATAACATATACTTAATACAAGTAACAGAATCGATCTAGTTTTGGGATCAACAATTTCCTTGATGAACGGTTGTTTGACATGAGGTACGGGTGATTCGAATTTAAAGGGTAGGATCGTTGTCTTTTCGGAGTTAATCCTCTTTTTGATTTTACGTTTAAGTTCGCGGAAGAGACTAGCGAGATGTTTGCCCCAAGAACATGGGTTTATACAAACTCAGAGCGATTTACAAAATGTCATAAAAATATAAAGAGATAAACTATATAAATACGTCTTAAAAGAAAAATCTTTTTGTAATTTTTTATATATGACGTAAAAGAAAAATAACTTAATAACTACTAAAAAATGTTGACATCATCCTATCAATGGTTCTCGGTAGCTCCATTAAACGCACAAAGAAGCGGAGAAGCGGGTCAGCGCGAACATATTAAAAACCCGACTTCTTTAGGGAAGCAGAACGACCCGCCTTATACCTCTCTTATAGTTTGTTATAATGGGTGAGCCGATTTACCAAATGACTAACGATGTATAAGAATAAAAGATAAACTAAATAAGAACAAAAATCTTTTTGCATATATTTTTTTAAATGGATATTTTTTATCAGAACTCTCTCTGCCGGCCCGCAGAGCAGTCCTGCCGGGCGGCAGAGTGGTCGACGAAGGGAGAGTTGGGCGGCAGAAAGGTGCGCCGGGGCGGCAGAGCACTTTTGATTGGTTTTGGGTAATTTTTTCGTAAGCAAAAACAAGCACAAATGATATAAGACGAAATAAAAAGATTCTAAACAAGAAAACACATTTCAAATCCCCGGCAACGGCGCCAAAAACTTGATGTGTCTCGCGACTACTAGTTTTAAATTTATAACACGAATTACCAAATAAGCTAAGAACACACGGGCAAGTATGACCCTTTCGTTTGTAGATAGCTTTTTGTAGTAAGCCGAGGTCATACACTAGGATTTAGGTGTTTTCAATTGTGTAGAATCTAAGTATCAATAAGCACAAAGGCTGTAAAATGGTTGTCACGTTTCAAAATATCATATAAGCAACAACTAACAAGGAAATGATAATGATGAGAATTTAACAAGAAAATATCAAATAATTAGAACAACTTGTTTGAAACTAGTGAATATATCAATGGATTGTTCTGGATGTTGGTTAAACAAATAGCAAGATACACAAAATCTAAGGAACACAATTCCAATCAAATGGTCATGTTATGGAATTACATACAAACGGTTTGTAACAACGCACCCTTTCGACCTATGAACGCTAGTATAAAACCAAGTAGTTACGTACCTTTTGTGAGAAATAAGATTCAACTCATTTGTTCATAAGAGTCCTTTCGACCTATACTCTTGAATTAATCGTTGCTAGTCTTTTTAGCTTGTTTATTCATATGTGTCAAGTATGAAATAACAATATATTCGTGCACTAATATATTGAAACAAATCATAAGATGAAATCTTTTCGACCTATAGATCAAATCACGATTCATCAACAAGATAATTAGACAAGTATTGATCAAAGAAAACTCCTAAGAAAATCAATCTTCAAACATACGAAAAGTCCAAACAATCCATATCAAAAATTCACATGGTTCCAAACAAGTAATATAAAACTACTCCATAATCATATTAATCAAATATCAAGATCCAACATGAATACGAGACATAAACATTATGAAATATAAAAGAAAGTTACCTAAAGCAAGATTACAATAACTAAAGAGGAAGGATTAAATCAACCTTCAAGCCTCCAATTGACTATACGCCTCTAAATGTTAGCCGTGTATTTATTAAAGTGATGGTCATTAAATATTCCCGAGCCTTGTATAAGTAAAACTTAGTTTACGGGAACTTAGTTAAGCTAGTTGGGCCTAGTTGTCGGGCTCAAGCCCATTTGTTTTATGAACCGGCCCATCACAAAGCTCACAAGAATAGTCCTCTCTTGTAACTATATATAGCCCTCTCCAAGTGTGGAGAGGGTGTGGCTTCTTATTTTTCTTTTATGAACAAGTAACCATTTTTCTTTGTTTTTTTTACTTTCTCTCTCTAAAATCTATTTTTCTTATTTTTGTGTTTGAGGTGATGAAATGATATCCTAACAAGTGGTATCAAGAGCAAAGGTTGGGTGTTGTGATTTGGTTGTGGTAATTTTTTTTAAGCTTATCATTCGGTATTTTTGTTTGTTCCATCTCGTCAGAACAGTTATTTTTTTCTAGTGTTTCTATTTCTCTCGTGGCTAGTAAACTCAAGACCGTGTTCTTTTCGTTTGGTCCGAACGAGTGAAAAATCTCAATAATCGAACAAGAGGAAACCTTGTTCAACCGATCGGGTGAAAAAACTATTGCACCGAACGAGTGAACTTGTGAAGGATCGAACGAGGAAACTTTTTGAAGGCTCGGATCGAGGAAGCATTTTTTGAAGGATCGAACGTGTTCTTCTTCTAGAGGATCGAACGAGTGAAACAACTTTATGAACCGCACGAGGAGAATTTTTTTTAAAGTGACCGAACGGTTTTTTTTAATATAAAGGATCGAAACGAGTGACACATTCAAGACCGAACTAGATTTCCCTTTAAGATCGATCGAGTGTATTCATTTGTGGACCTAACGAGAGGTCTCGACACCAGTTGGGATCGAGACGAGCGGATCGATCTAGAGGATCGAACTAAGTTGATCGAACTAGCGAAGGACCGAACTAGAAGACCGATTTAGCGAGGATCGAACTACGCCCCCCCCGATCTAACAATATCCTACGATCGAACTACGCATCGACCGCACAGGCGAAATGACCGGATCTAGCGAGGAATCGAACAAAACCTTCGATCGAAACCCCCCCCCCCTAGAAGCCACGATCGAACTAGCGACGACCGATCTAGCGAGGACCGATCTAGCATTCGACCGAATTAGCGAAGGTCCGATCTTGCGAAAGGATCGCACTATGAAAAATTGTTTTTTGTTTTATTAAAAAAACGGTTTTTTTTTTCATTTTCCTTGATTTTTGTTAAAATCTTCCTCAAAAAATACGATTATTTTCTCGGTTTTTAAAAAATCAAAGATCCAGTAAAAGATATCCTGGGTGAAATTGTTTTTTTCCATCACATCAACAAATCACTCTAACTCACTACAGTAACCTTGTTTAAATCAATACTGCACAACCTTTTTGCAACTGTCGACCCAACAAGACATTTATATGCAAAGCCAGTTTTCTGAAAACCGCCCTCCTATGCTTAACAAAGGAACTACGTCCCCATGGTCTTCCCCTCGTCTTTCCTTTCGGTATGCTAAGAGAAGACCAAATGGAAAGATCAACTACAAACTCCATTGTGTAATGACCCATAATGTTCAGAGAATGAATCCCTGAACCTGAGATGCAGACCGAGAAGTATCTGTTCCCTGAAACGTTTCATGAACACCCGAAGATGAACTCACAGAACAGAAATTAAACCAGACGTGAAGCAGATTATCAACTATTCAGACTATTCTTCTCGGTCTTCCCCCTTATGACATCTATGCTGCTGTTGCTAGTTAGAAAACTGCTCAGGAAACTCATGTTACTGTGGTGCAAACAAATGATGAAAGTCCAGATATTTGGAATTCAAGAAAAGAAGGCTAAGTTGTATTAATGAACGGGAAATGTTTTACATTTCCACTGATGGGGAATCAATTGAGGACATACTATTCACCGTTTCGTCAAAATTGTAAAGAAGATTTTAAAGAGAAACAAACCCTTTCTTAAAAGATTGCTAGTAATCTCAAGTTTCCTACAACAAATTTACAAACCAAATTGAGTTCCGACATTTTACTATTGTTACATACAAAAAAGGACTAGCAACGACTGATTACACTCAGTTTGTTCATGAATTTCTTGATGTACAATCAAAAGGATGGTTGATGATCAAAGAGCAGGAACGACGTGCAAAAACACATGATATCCGCTAGCCACTCATATTGCAAATCCAACAATTCCTTTTCAACTATACTAGTGTTCCATCCCAAGATCAAACCATCACGCAAGAACCTGACATGCAACAACCCCACATAGCCCATCAACACCACTGATAACCCCCACAACGCATCATTTCAACCAGTAACAATCGCAACAACCAATGCCAAAATCCGAAGACATCACAGATCCCACAACCGCAATAAACATGGCACTCGTTCTAGATGGCTAAGGGCATTCAAACAAAACTACTCAACACCAACCAACAACAAACTAATAGAATTTTTCATCAACCCTCTGTAATCTCCGTCAGATTTCTCAACCAGTATGAATAGGTTAAGACAACAGATGGCGGATGGTTGGAGGGCCAATGGGTGGAATCAGTTTTAAGACAGTATGCTTGGGCCAGAAATGTTGGGTATCAAAACGTGTAAACAAGCAGTACAATGTATGGAATAGGTTGTTCCATGATGCAGTCAGATCAGGGTAGTTCAGAATGTTTGTAATCAGAATGGGCAAATTGATGTTTTCCAGGAATTTACTAATCAGAATCCCAATGAATGGAAATGTGTAGCAGTCACGAGCTAGGTTAAGCGGACTGGGAATAATTGGAAATCCTATAAGGTGTACAACTAGCAAGAAATGGGTCACTTGCTAGGAACTCTTACAGTCAGACCAAGGATAAGGGATTCTGCTTAAACTCCAGACTCAGTTGTTTATTCTCAAAAAAGGAAGAAGCCAGGAATCCAACTCCAAGCTGAAGAGTTTTAATTTGATAGGCTGCTTGCAAGCAAATCCTTTGATGCAATTGAGGTAAGTCAATGCAAACCTGCATTTGAGATGGCTAATTTGCATCAATCGATCGACATCGGTGTAACTCATACATTCCAACAGCTCCCCCAGTCTAATGATTTCTGCGGATTCATCTGAAGGTACCAACTAAGACACCTTTTATATAATTAGATATTTAATATGTTTACCTCAAGATGAGCAGTATAACTGAGTTACACGAACCGCTCTTCCTGAACCACACACAGTACAAACAGAATGTATAGTAATGGTAATTTCCTGAAATCTATCCCTCGGGTGTGTAAGCAAGAGGGGGAACAGTAGAATCAATATCCCCAACTGTTTAGGAAACACTGCTTATTCTTTCTTTGAAATCATTTAAATATAAAATTTGGCACTTGAAGTATGAAAAATTCGAACTCTGTCAATCCGCAAAAAAAATGACAAAAACAAATGCTGATTTGACCACTGAGCTTGCCTAGAATATCAAAATCAAGAAAAGTTTTTTAAATTAGTCAATAAAAATATGACAAACTTGAAAGATGTTAGCAAAAGGTCGTTTTATCAAGAACAATTTCTTACACTAAAAAGCATAAACGCTACTCTTTCATTTAAGCTCCGGAAAACAAATAACGACTTTGAATGAGAATATTTCAAATTTAAGTAAACAGCTATCAAAACGGAAAAATCAAACAACTGTATCTCTCTTCTCTTGAAGAAAAGAAAAAGATGAATGTCTGATTTCAAAATACGGCGAAGACGACTTCTTGATAAACAAATTTCTTCTTGAGAATAAATAAAGTAATTAGATAATAATTATGGTTAAATAAAACGGAGTCAATACGTTGTTTCGAAACGATGCACATGCTTTCACCTAGCCCAGGACTTCGTTTGTAATATACTTAATAACACAAAACCGAACAGAAAATATGGCTTTGGGCTATCAAAATCGCTTTATTTTATTTTCTCAAGCAAGCTCAAGCGAAAACAACAGAGTTTGTACAATGGCAAAGGGTGTGTACACTGAAAGCATGATCCTCCTGTTGAGCATGAATTCGGAGATACACTGCAAGCTTGACCTCAAGAGAGTCGCCAAAAAATGAAACAACTGAACAAAAGAAATAAAACCAGCAAACTATAACATAAGATTAATCAACCTACGGGGATTTTTGTTTCTCAACACGTCCCAAGTCTACAAGAAGAAGTGTTGTACATTTAAAAACTTCCAACACGCTGCCAACGTGTTTCATCAAAATCGAATTCAATACCAAATGAAGAATTTTTGGATGACACTTACTCTAAGTGGATGACGAAAATATATAAATGGAGGTAAAAAGCACCATTGTGACTCTTCAACGTGTTGTGACAAAACTTCGAATTGACCTTTGATACACAATTTGGTCGTCCAATGGCACATATACAGATATTCATTAAAAATTTTTAAAAGAAGAAAATTTTCCTATCATCAATCAAGGGATACTAGAATCTTCAAAATTTTGAAAATTTCAATTTTTGAAAAGAAGCCAGCCACATTTTGTTCGAGACTTTAAATCTTCCGTTGCAAAAGAAGCTGAAGAAACTCTTTGATAAAACAACAAGAGACAGATTGTATTTGGAAAATGAGCTTCTCTTGAGAAAGCATTGTCAGTCCAAGACATTATGACTTATTGTGCAAATAGCCATCGGTTGAAGATTCATCAAATCTCCCGAACTGACTAGCAACCTTTCGATCTTTTGTTTTGATGTCCAATTATAAGCATTAATTCGTACGAATTTGTCATATTTGCATTCTTCACACTTTTTGTACATCATGATCCAAAGTTTTATATAGCATATTCATACTCCTTTTTAATGAAACAATTTTCCAAGACGATCTTTCGTACTGTCAAGGCTCATTTTGGAGATATTGATTAATCTACAAACCGAGGTGATTATTTGCACAATAGACATAATTCATGACTGACAACTTCACTCAGAAGACGCTCAATTTCCGAATTCCAATGTCTTGTGCTTATCAAGAGAGTTCATCATCTTCTTTTGGGCAAGAGATTTAAAGTCTCGAACAAATTTGGCTTGCTTCATTCAAAAATTGAAATTCAAAATTTTGAAGTCTATAGTCCACTTGATGAAGATAGGAAAATTTTCTTTCCTTTTAAAATTTTTATGAATCTCCTGATGAGCAATGGACGACCAATTGTGTGTATCTAAAGTCATTCGTATGTTTTGAACAACACGTTGAAAGAGTCACAATGGTGCTTTATAACCACCATTTAGAAATTTTGTGCAACACTATAAGAGTATGACATCCAAAAATTACTTCATTTGGTATTTTAAAATCGATTTTGAAATCATTGGCCTTTTTAGTGAAGTATTTACAATACACCTCTTCTTGTGACTTGGCCGGTTTGAGAAACAAAAAACCCCGAAAGTTTTATTAATCTTTGTAATATTAATTGCTTGGTTTTAATTTCTTTGTTCAGTTGTTTCATATTTTTTGGGAACTCACTTGACAAGCTAAGCATGTCTCTTCCGAAATCATGCACAATCAGGAGGATCCTGCTTTTCAATAAACACTTTGCCATTTACAAACCTGTGGTTTTCGCTGATCTTGCTTGAGATAAAAAGGATTTGATAGCCCAAAGCCATTTTCTGTTCGGTGGTGGTAAAACGATCTTGGCTTAGGTGAAAGCATTCGTGCATCGTATGAATCGATTGACCCGTTTTAACCAAAATAAATCAAAATTCCCTTTATCTTATTCTCAATATGATTTGTTTATCAACAAGCTCGTGCTTGCCGCGGTATTTTGAAAACGTACTTCAAACTTTTTTTTCTTTTCTTCAAGAAGAAGAAGAAACTATTTGATTTTTCCGTAGAAAGCTGTTACTTCAATAAGATAATATTTACCACAATCAAAGTCTTTATTTGTTTACCTGGAGCTTAAATGAAGAGCGTTTTAACTTTTTAGTAATACAAATGTTCAATGATAAACCGACTTATGATAACAACTTTCAAGTTTGTCATAATTTTCTCTTGCCAACAATCAAAACTACTTTATCTTGATAGATTATATCACACGCTCATGGTCCAAATCAGCATTTGTTTTTTGTCATTTTTGCGATTTGTACCGAGTTGAACTTATATCACCTATCAATTGCCCACTTAATAAATAATGAACAAAGAAAGCACGTGTTTCCCCCCTCAACAGTGAGCAGATAATGATCTACAGTTACCCCCCTCTTTGATCCATCACGTTACGAGATTTCAGAGAATACATACTATCAATCTGTTGTACTTGGAGTGGTTCAGGAATGGTCATAGAGTAACTCAGTATACTATCTCCTCATGATAAACATATTAAATATCCTCATAATCATAACAGATGACATAGTTGTGTACCTATCTGATCCACATAATCATAGACGGGAGCGTTGTCAGTCTTAGTACCCGAATTTCGATCTTGCTGCAAATTAGCCATCTAAAAATGCAGTTTGCTATTGACTTCCTCAATTTTTTCAAAAAGATTTGCTGCAGAATCGCCATCAAAATTAAACTCTTCAGCATTTGGAGTTGGAATTCCTGCTTCTCCTTTCTGAGGCAAATCAACCAACTGAGTCTGGAGATATCAGCATCCCTTCTCCTTGGTCTTACGGTACAGATCCCATAGCAAGATGACCCATTCTCTGCAGTTGTAACACCTTATCTGATAACCATTTGCCCAATGTCGCATTACCCGACATCTCGAGCAGCTACAACATTTCCATTCCCCATTTTTGTATTCAGATTAGTAATGCCAGGTAACAACAATTTGCCCAATCTGAGTTACCAACAATCTGAACACCCTGACTGACCTTCTCATGAACAACCTGATTCCCTACATTCTTACTGCCATTATACCCGTTTTTGGAAACCCAACATTCTGCCCATCCATTTCTTCTCAACTGATTCCCACCATTGGCTCCAACCACCGCAACTTTCTGACTTGACCCATATTCATACCTGGTTATCAATCTGCCGATTACGAGGGATTGAGAATTCTCTAGTTTGTATTTTGGTTGTGTTTGTAGTATTGTAGTTTTTGAATGCCTTAGTCCATTAGAACGAGTGCCAAGTATATTTCGGTTTTTTGGATCTGTGATGTCCCTTCGGGATTTTGGCATTGTTGTTCAAATATTCGGTTGAATGAGGGTTGTGGTTTATAGTTGTTGTTGATGTGTTTGTGGTTGTTGCAATGTAGGTGAACTTGGTGATGGTTGATCTTGGTGAAAACACTGATAGGTTGAAAGGGATGTTGGGAATTTGCCATGAGTGCAAGCGGATCATGGTGTTATTGCAAAGTCGTTCCAGCTCTTGATCATCAACCTCTCGTTTGAATGTACATCAAAAAATCCTACAATGAGTGTAATCATTCGTAGCAAGTCCCTTTGAATGATGAACCAAATAGTAACAAGTCGACTCCATTCCTGGTTTGTAAATTGGGTATAGAACTTGAGATATTATAGCAATCTTTTTCAAGGAAAGTGGTTTTGAATTCTCGGTTAGATAATCATTCATCCAATATATAAGAAACGTGATAATTAATACTCAATAGTGATACCCCATCATTGAAGTAAAACCTTTCCTTTCATTAAACAACTTAGTCCTTCTTTTCATGAGATTCCGCAAATATTCAATGACCATTCATCATTTGTAGGCACACGTAACCAGATTTTCCCTGAGCATTTTCACAACTATCAACATGCACATAGATGTCTTCATGAAGACAGATAAGAATGAGTCTGAATATAGCTTGATCATCGCTTCCGTCCTGATTTTAATTTCTCTGCTCTGTGATTCATCATCGGTTTTGTTCAAGAAACGTTTTCAGGAACAGTACTTCACGTCTCATCACCAGGTTCGGAATTCATTCTCAGGACATATTTGGACATTCACAATGGAGTTTTGTAGATAACTTTCCATTTGGTCAACTCTTAGCATACCGAAGAAACACGAAGAATAAACATGGGACGTATGTTCTCTTTGTTAAGCATAGGATGGCGGTATTTTCAAACCGGCTGCATAAATGTCTTGTGATGGGTCGACATGCAAAAAGGATAATAAATGATAAACAAGGATCTTAAGTGAGTAAAGTGATTGTTGAAGTGATGGAAAACAATATCACAGGAATTTACAGATCTTTGATTAAAACCGTAGAAAAAAATCGTATTTTTGCGGGATTTACAAAATCAAGAAAAAAACCTTAAAACAAAAAATTTTCCACTAGTTCGGTCCCATCGCAAATCGGTCCTTTCGCTAAGTTCGTGATATGCAGTAGATCGTCCCATCGCTAGATCTTCCGTCGCTAGTTTCGATTCCGATGCTAGTTTCGAACGACGTTAGTTCGATCCTCGCTATGATCGTCCCTTCGCTAGTTCGGTCGATGTCTAGTCTTTCGATCGTGGCTATTCTATCGACTCTAGTTCCGATCCTCTCTATGATCGTTCTTCTGGTTCGAGTCACTATCGCTAGTTCTATCAACTACATTCGATCCTCTAGATCCGATCCGCTCGTTCGATCCCAAACTGGTTCAACCACTCGTACCGGTCCCCAAATGAATACACTGCGATCTGATCCTTAAAGGGTAAATCTAGTACGTCCTTGAATTGTGTCACTCGTTTTCGATCCAATATAATAAAAAACCTCGTTCGGTCCTTAAAAAATTTCTCCTCGTTCGTGACCTATAGTGTTTCAACACGTTCGATCCTCTAGAAGAAGAACACGTTCGATTCCTCAAAAAATGCTTCCTCTCGATTCGGTCCTTTAGCTGTTGCACTCGGTTCTGTCCAAATAGAGAAGAAACTCGTTCGGTTGATGATTTATTTCCCTTCGTGTCGGTTGATCTTTCAAATGTTACAATGAAAATGATACTAAAAAGAGAAAGTGACACTTAGTTGCAATGATAATAGACAACGAAAATGAGAAAAATAAACCACACTTTGTTGCAAAAAAAAATTTTGATAACGAGATGAAAATAAAGACCAATTTCCGAAAAAAACTAAAAAAATTACCACAACCAAATCACAACACCCAACCTTGGCTCTTGATACCACTTGTTAGGATATCATTTCATCACCTCAAACACAAAAATAAGAAAAATAGATTTTAGAGAGAGAAAGTAAAAAACAAAGAAAAATGGTTACTTGTTCATAAAAGAAAAATGTGAAGCAACACCCTCTCCACACTTGGAGAGGGCCTTAAATAGCTACAAGAAAGGACTATTCTTGTGGGCTTTGAGTTGGGCCGGATCATAGAACAAATGGGCTTGAGCCCGACAACTAGGCCCAACTAGCTTAACTAAATTCCCGTAAACTACGTTTTACTTATACAAGGCTCGGGAATATTTAATGACCATCACTTTAATAAATACACGGCTAACAACTTGTACTTCTAACTTTATTTTGTAGCAAAACAATTATCGTAAGATCGATCCCTTGGTGCCCCAAACAAGGGGGAGCTTACATCAAGGGGGGGTCTTGATATCATCGATTTCTTTCTTCCTTCAACAACTCGACGATCATTCTTTTTGAATTCGACAAAAGGGGGAGAAATAAAACATA
>BQNB010156229.1:3052-15291 GCA_026074375.1 Tanacetum coccineum | reverse complement strand
TCCGGGCAATCCTAGACATAAAACACAAGCCACGAAACACGAGAAAGGAAGAGGCGAGCCTCCCCACTTCACACTTATTCATAACTATTATACTAATATACTACTACTAGGGATAATCATGGGTTGCCACCCACAAAGCGCTTATTTTTGTGCGAGTCTCTAGCTCGACTCTCCCCATATCATCGTGAAATTAGGAACGAAACATATGGAAGAGTAAATCTCTATTGGACTTTCATTCAAGATGTTTAGATAAACATTGAAGCACATGAAAGTTCCATTTCGATGAGATACCACCGGCTTAAGAGAATAGAAACTAAAAACTGAGATGCCAGGGTCAAAGATAGTATCTTCGCTCCTGGAGGAGAGAAGAAGGAGAGAATTCACAAGATAGGTAAGGAAAGGAAGAAAGATTTTGATAACAAATATGAGGAAAAAATAATGGTGATCCTCAAAGGGTAACCTCACATATGTCGGAGAAATAATTTTCTCATGAATCCCAGGGTCGAAAACTTTGACCATACTCTTCAAATCTTCATTATCAGGTTAACCTTTTAAGCTTCTTGGGTCATGATCTAAAAACACCTCAGGAGGGAGATTAGGGATAGTTTCCTTAAATAGCAAACCCTCAAGATAGATTGTGTCTCCCTCCGAGTCATAATAATCATCCTCAAAATCCGTAGAAACATCAATATCTAGAAACGCATCGATCTCATTAATATCACCTCTTGGGTCGAAACACTCATCCTCATTAGCATCGGAAAGAGGTGTGACTAGCAAAGCCGACTCATCAAAATTAGAAACATAAGAGTCCTTGCTCTCGATGCCCTCTAACACCTCATTAAAAAGAGGATTTACGTCACTAGAGATGTACTTGTCATCAAATTCAAAAAGAGAGTTTGAATAAATTTTAAAATTTTCCTCCTGAACGTCCTCCTCAGGAAGTGACTCGTCATCACTAGAGGTAAAATCATCATTAGCATCGAAGAGAGGGTTAGAGAAAGTCACAAAATTTCCCCCTAAAATGTCAAGAGGGGGAGAATCATCACAAAAAGGCAAATCACACGCACTGTCATTGTCGGATGTATCCTCGGACTCACATGGGATTGGGACAAGGTCCTCAACAATAGACTTTATGAATTCGTCCGATTCCTTTTCAGGAATAGTGCTAAGATTCTCATCCCCCATGATGAGAGGATCCTCGGGCTCCATAGTCGATAAGACGGTTGTGATTGCAATAGACGAAAGAAGTTCAAAAATAATTTCATTCAAAGGAATAGTACTCTCCTCGTCATCATCTTCATCATCGTAAATAGATTTGAAACGTCGCGAAGGCTCGGCAGTATAAGTACTAAGATTAGCCGCCTGCTCTCATTGCCGAAGCTCTTTATCCTTTTTCTCAATTTCAACACTCATTTTATTGAAATTATCCTTAAGCTTATCAATCTTAATTTCACATTCCCTTCTATAATGAATATCTATTCTCTCATTACGATAATCTTCAATCTGGATTTGATTAATCATACTTCGCATTTTCTCTAAACACTGCTGCTTCTGAACCTCCATATCTTGGATACTCATTTCTTGAGGAGGTGATTGATCGATGGGATACTGCGAGGGTCGGTCAAAACCGAAATAGATAGAATTATAGCTAGTATTAGGCTTAAAGTAGTTTTGATTTATTGGTTGACACTAAAAGCTCTCATGAGGACCCCTACAGTTTTCACAACAAAGATATTGTTGTGGAAAACTCGGTGAATTTTGTGGATAATAATTATCACCAAAGTTTTGATTGTAGCATGTTCCTGCTCATAGACAAGTGAGATCCGTGGCGGACAATCAAAACCATAGTGAGAATCGTTTCCACATAACTCACACGAGTATTGCTGGGGATGTGGAGGGTGGTTGAAAAAGTTTGGAGGATCATTGAAAGAATTCGGATTTGGATCATAAACGAATGAATTTCCAGCTCCTGAAATGCATATCGAACAAAATCCATTTCTAAGATTATTTATACACCACTCGCAAGTATACCGTCGACAAAGTAAACCATCTAACGGACCTCCACACCCAAAGCAACCACGTTGGTTATACGAAGACATTTCGAAGAATTAAATGGATAAGAGGGTAAAGAAGATAAAAATTAAATGAAATAAGAGGATAAAGGAGAATTTTTTTTTAATTATATAATAATAAGTAGAAAATAATAAAAATATTTTTGGAACCGAGTATCAAAGGTGCATGGTAGCTCTCTAGAAAAACGCACAAAGAAGCGGAGGAGCGGGTAAGCGCGAAGCATTTTAAAAACCTTCTCCTTTCGGGTCGAAGTTCGTAGGATCAACCCTCCTTATACCTCTCTTATAGTTTGTTAATCTAAATGTGAGCCGATTTAACAATTGACAACACGATTTATTTTTTTTGGTTTTTTAATTTTTTTTTTTTTGGTATTTTAAATACTTTAGGAAAAGTATTTTTGATATTTTAATAAAAAATAAATAGAGAAAAATAAAATATTTTTGTATTTTAGGTCCAACTTGAGCTTGATAATTCAGAGCTTGATAATTGTAGTTTGCTGATTGATGTTTTTGCCCTCTTCCTTGATTGTTTGGAGCTTGAAAATTTCCTTGGTTTTGATTGTACCGATTGTAGTTTTGATTGTGGTCCCATTTGGTTGCTAACACGATAATTCAGGTCTCCTTGAGGACGGTATCCATTACCTCCTTGATTGTAACTCCCCGTGGCTGCTGATGCATTAAAAGTGTTGCTATCAGTAGCAAGACACTCAAAGTACGGATGCGGTCCACCACAAGTTACACAGGACTCTTATCCGGCTTTCACGGGAAATATGTTGATTAGCTTGTCAAAGCACTAATTCCTTAACGATTCTCGGTGAGAGCGGAATGTATTATGGAAGAAGGAGATGAAGAAGAAGTAGTAGTACTTACTTTTGAAACAATCAGTTTGTTTCATGAAGTACGTACTTTCGACTTATTCTCAATAATCATCAAAGCATCTCGAGGTGTACGGTTCAAAAGATTACCACCGGCGGCGGCATTTAGAGAATCTTGATCAGATTGTGTCAATGCATTATAAAATGTATCTATTTGATGCAATTTTGAAAAACTGTGTTGTGGGAATTTACGAATGAGATCTTTGAAATGATCCCATGCCTCACTAAACGTTTCATCAAACTTTTGTTGAAAGTCGTGATATCCGTTCTTGAGATTCGTAGTCTTCGAAGGAGGAAAGAAAAATTCACGAAACTTAGAAAACGAATATCTTCCCCATGTATGGATAGAACTGAGGGGGTTCCTTTTCAAAGCCAAATTTCTGGGGCGTCCCCCTCAAGAGAAAATGGGAAAAAGCATCAAACTTGATAGCTCGTGTGGAATATTTTTGTTTTTTAGCGCTAGAAGTGAATCTTGTTTAAACAAGGGACTATGAGCTGAGGGTTGTCCTTCTTAAAACCATGAAATTGACTCGAAGTTACTAATTGAAGTAACCCGACTTTTAACTCAAAATTTTTGACAAGTATAGCAGGAATAACAATCGCATCTCCGTAACCCTCGATGGGTGCTTGGAGCAATTCGATTAGTACACGGTTAATAGCCATAGTGGACAATGGGAGTATCAACAATAGTTCGAATCTCGGGTTCGACTATTTGCTTGGAACGTCTACTATTACGTCGCTTAAGAATCGTGGAAGATTCAAGAATTAAATTCGATTGATTCGAATATTATAGTCTATATATGTGTGTATATATATATATATATATATATATATATATATATATATATATATCCTGAAATACCAAATAAGTAATAGTATAGAGAGTATCCCGTTTGATATATAAAAAATTGCTTGAGGACAAACAATATTTTTATCTCCCAGATGTCGTATCCCGACGAAGTGTGAATTTGAAAACCTTGCTTCGGTTCGTGATTGTGTGCTTGAATAATCAATATTTTGGATTTTAGAATCTAAGTGTAATAACGTAAAGGAAAATCACATAAAGGCATGCTAAGCTAGAAACAAAGGCAACTTAAAAATCTAACGACATATAAAAGTAATTAAAAACTAATTAAAATTAAAAATGCAAATTAATTAACTATAAATGACAATTAAACTCTAAAATCTCCAAAATGCAAAAATTTTAATCTATAACGATTAAATTAATTTTTAGGAAAAGAAAATATATATTTTTTTATTTTTATTATTTTAAACTATTTTTAAAGCTTTTAAAAACTAAAAATTCAATTTAAAAATATTAAAATAAAAAAAATTTTGATAAAATTTATAAAAATTCTAAATACTATTTATGAGGTTTAAAAAGAAAAACGAATCAATAAGCTCTAACCTAAAAGCTGCTAAAATTCAAAAAGCTCAATAAGCTAAAAACGAAAATGCATATAAGATAATAGTGTTGCAAAGAATGAATGAAAAAGTCCCAAGGGCGCAATGATTAAGGCTTGTGTGTTGTGTGAGGGAGGTCACAGGTTCGAGTCCTGTGACCTACCTTTTTGCCAAAAACTTTTTTTTTATTTTTCTTTTTGAAAAAGCTAAAGTATAAGTAAAAAATAAGCACTTTTAATTAAGGGACTTTTTGCCAGACTTAATTTTAAGCTAGAAAAAGTACAAGAGAAATGACAGATAAGCTTTTAAGACTTCAGATTAAAAAGCTAAGGCTGTTTGGCTTTTAAAGACTCAATAAGCAACTAGAAAACAAAAATAAGCTGAAACAGACCAACACCTAAACCTAATAAGCAATTATGAATAAAAGTAAGCAAACAAATAAGCTGGAAAAGCACTTAAAACCGTTTAGACAGTTTGACACAAAATCCACTTTCTAAAGACTTTTGACCAAACTAAAGTTAAGATTAAGGACATATAAGCAATTAGAATAAGCTGACAACTGAAAACAGTTTAAGTACTAGACTCACTTTACTCAAATAAGCTGAAATCAAGCATAACATTTAAGGAAATAAGCTAGAAAAGGGTAAATAAAAATGGCAGACTACACTAGTATATTTTTGGCTTTTTGAAAATAATGACTACTTTAAGCTTAATAATAAGACTCAAAAGCTAACTTGACAACCTAAAAACTTAAAACAGATTAAGAACAGACTATAAAAAGCTAAATGTAATAAAAATAAACCTAAATTAAGCTAGGATTTGGCCTGCAATGATCTGCATAAAAAGGACTTTTAAGCTTAATTCCAAATTCTACTACTTGACTATTTTTGACCAAAACACACTCAAAGGTTTTTCCATAGCTTAGAAACTAAAAACAGATGCATTAGACACTCCTTTGGACACAACAAACTACAACTTAAGCTGGCTTTAATAGAACTTAACAAATAAGCATTTTAGAAACCACTTTAGACTAGTACACTTGAAATTTTGATAAATCAAACAACAATTCTTAACAAAACTACTTATAAGCTTATAAAAACTAGTACCTAGACTTAATTAGAGCTTGAGCAAACTAACTTGAAAACCAAAAACAGCTTTGAACCTTATTTGACCCATTTTAAAACCTTAACCCAAATACTCCTTTAACTTTTGAATTTTCATTTAAAAGCTAAAACAGACTTAGTTAAGCTCTAAAATGCAAACACAGATTAAGCATAATGATTATAGAAGAAAATTAAGCAAAAATCTAAAGAGAATACGCACTTATCAATAAGCTACACTAATAAGCTATGTTAACTAAAATAGAGACAGTTTCTAAGAGAACTCACACTAAACTATTATAAGCTATAAACTAAACACATTAAGCTATATTAAGATAGAATAAGCACAAATAAGCAACAATAAGCACTGAATAAGCAGATTAATAAGGTGAATAAGCAAATAAGCTAAAAAGAGTAAAAGTAAGTGTACCTTGTCCTTTGCTTAAACAAGGACATAAAATGCTCTAAGAGCTAATCTACAAGCTCCAGCATAAGCTGGTAAATCACCATAAGCCCATCCATTTCTGGCTTATCATCCATATAAGCTCACTAAGTAACTTCCAAACACATTTTGATTTAATTTGCATAAAAGTAAAGACAGAATTTAAAGACAATATTTAAGAAGCTGGAATTTTATTAAATGAAAAGGGATTACAATGCTTTTGAAAGGAAAATTACAATAAGGAAAGACAATAAGCTGAAATTTAAGCTACACTACTCCTATACTACACTACACTCGATAAAAATACATTGTGTGATATTCGTGGGTATTTATAGGCTGGAAGTGAAGCTTCTAGGTCTTTAGGAGCGTCCCCATCTTCAATCCTTAGCCCTTGATCAAAATCCATCTAATTAATAAATCACAGTCCTTGATTTGATACACGTCTAATCCACGAATCATTATGCTCAGGATCGCCAACGTGGCAAGGAGATGAGGTAACACGCATGCCACATTAGCTTTCTAGAAGGAGAGGGGAGCGTGTGGAGAGGTAGTTTTACCCATACTCTTTGCAGGGTGAAAATGAAGGGGAATATAAACAGTAATAATGGCTGCGATTTTATCAATTATGACTGATCAATATTTAAATTTGGTTTAGTATTTCTTAGGTGCTAGGAATGGACAATAAGAACAATTAAATTGGATAATGGATAGGACTTAAATGTGTGTAATTAAGACTTTCGGTTTGGGTAAAATCTAAATATCAATGGAGGGCTGACCCGAACCATTAAAAAAGTTTTGATTTTCCTTCGGTCTTAGTTTTCTCATTCTTCTTCAATCCGTGCTCGTTTTGTCCGTTTTTGGCATCGTTTTTGTTTACTATTGATATATCCATTACCTGCAGACATAATTCCATTCAAACATATACAATGTATTTGTCATGTATTTTTGGTCATTTAAGCTCGTTTTTACAAAGAAAAGTGATATGTGATTAAACACATATCACCTTGTCATCCTTGTGATGATCTATGTAACTATTCTCTAAGTCATGAACGAATTACACGAACCCGCTGTCTACTTAGTATCCCGTTAGAGCAACGCACCTATAAGGTAGTATGAAGACTATTACAAGGCCCCTAAGAGTACACTAATTCTGTTCAATATATTAAGAGTAGATCAACCATAAAGTGAGGGGCACAGTAGTAATAATATTTTTACCCGATGGTATCCTTCCTACACAATTATGTTTTCCTGGACATATCAACAGCGATACAGACAAAAGCTGGTTTTCTAAGACCTAACATGCACATCCATCACAAGAAGCAACATCACTATGATCTACATTCTAGGTTTTATACAATCATAAACAAACACAATAATAGGTTTAGCCAAGCATGTTAAAGATTAAGCAAGAACAATAAACAATCACACAACATATAGACATATTGAAGGATTAAGTAAACCTTACTTGATTAAAACATGAATTAAAAGAAGTACAATAGGGTTTTTAGGCACTAAATCGTCTCCTACAGCTGCTAAACAAACTAGGGTTCGTACCCTCTTTTTATTCTAAAGTTACACTCACAAAACCTTAAATTCAGGTTTGTATATATAAGAAAAACGACGTGACGGCGTCACATTTTAGTCGTGACGCCGTCGTAAGTAGAATCTTCTAGATCTGTGTGTGAGTCGGTGCGGGCTGATGCCGTCTCGAAATGTTATGATGCCGTCACTTTATGGGTTGTGACAATGTCGTGTATAGCTTGTGACGCCGTCTCCAGGCTCTGTGAGCACAAATCTTCAAGAGTCTTGGTGTTGGTCCATAATCTTGTCCGTTTCTTCTCCAAATGAGCCCAAGTCACATGTAAATCTTCAAAATGTCTTCCAAATGAGAAATACATGAAAAGGAATGATTAAGTATCTATTTTTGGCATAAACACATGATTTTCGGGGTTAAACGACCCTGAAAAAGTGTATAAAATGACACCTCATCAAGGGGTATCTTGCACTATTGATGAGTGCAACAAACATAAAAAAACAAACATAGAATGAATTAAATGAAGAAATCTTGATTAACACGTAACTCATAATCCTTTCATCATTTTTTTTGAACGTACTAAATACAAAAAGGTAAAAGTAATGTTATCTCCATTGGAATTCTGGTGTGAAACTTCTAGAGGTATAGAAGCCCTTGGTCGCTATCCTTATACATGTTTTTGAAAGGTTAGAAATAGACATTGTCTGCAGAGGCCCTCTAATAATAGGTTTCAAATACTTTACAGCGTAACCTTTTAGGGGTTTACGCCGTAAATTGTTGACGCGTACTTTCCATCTTGCAGGCTTAAAAGATGTTATGGCATAATCAAGTGTCCATGTTACGCCGTAATGCTGACTCGGATGACTCAACCTTCTATAATAATAGTGTTACGGCGTAAACCTTGCGTGTGGTTATGCCGTAATCTCGCTGAATGACGTGTCTTGCCTTGAATAGGTTACGGCGTAAAACTATCGTAGGGGTTACGCCGTAACTTCTAGTAAGAATCCGTATTATCTTGATTATTTCGTACCTTGACCAGTGCTACATGTCTAGTCACATACTATGCATATTACCTGAAAACAAAGAAAAAAAAACCAAACAATTGTATATCAGAATTCAAGTATTAATAAGACAATTGCAACTATTTCGTAGGGAATTAACACTAAAAAGTATCAAATATTTGATGTTATCAAATATCCCCCCACTTGACTTCTGCTTGCCCTCAAGTAGACCTATTAGAATAGTTTATAAAAATATTTCTCTGATTTGACTCAAAGAAATGAATCTATAAAAGAATTATGCTAGAAATATCAAGCCAACACCACACAAAAGGGGAATCAAAATTCACTCACTCTCAACTATCTAAGTGTTCATTTAAGGTATCGCTTAACTACATAGTCATAGCATGTATTATAACATAAAACATTGGAAGTACACAAATCTGCACATTAGAGTTAAGGTCTAAACAATTCTTAAAGGCAACATGGGTGACATAAAGCAGGTTTATTGGGTAATATAAAGGGTTAGGATAGACATGGGCTACACATTTAATTGGTATTAAGATAAAAACATAAAACAAATAGTCCTATATAATCTAAGGTATCCATAACCGGCTACTGTCTATCCATAGTCCAAGTCTTCGAGTGCGAAAATCTAATCATATCATCAATATGGGTTAGCTAATGATGAGATCTTGCGGAGCATGTTAACCCATTCTTCACTAGGTGGCTTATAGTGGCACCACCTTTATACTTCAAATGGCTTATAGTT
The DNA here is from genome assembly GCA_026074375.1 of Tanacetum coccineum. NCBI lineage: Eukaryota > Viridiplantae > Streptophyta > Magnoliopsida > Asterales > Asteraceae > Tanacetum > Tanacetum coccineum. Next base: position 6,094 of record BQNB010156229.1, on the reverse strand, counting down.
GCACCATCCCTAAAATCACTAGGTGGCTTATAGTTGTACTACGTTTCTACTTAGTTTGTTTTATAACACGTAACCAACATCAGGAGTTATATCACTAGGTGGCTTATAGTTGCACCACCTTTTTTTTACAATACTCCTGTATATAACATATCATATATCCCCCACTTAAGATAAACAGTATCAAAAATGATAATACCAAAGGGTCTTTCATAATCAAAATGATGTATCATTGGCACGCGCCAATCTTCAAACCATTTTCCTGAACCATAGATTTATGTAGCTAGAAAATTTAACACAAGATAAATAATAGACTCCAGGATTTGGCTAAGGCAAAATGGTGTAACGAAACATATAATAATGGGTGAAAACATAGATTGGCTTAACAAGGGTGATCTAGGGGTATCTTGCACTATTGATGAGTGCAACAAAAGGGTTTTTTACACGGGAGGTCGAAAAGTCAGTGTAACTAATCGATAAACATACACATATAGGCTTATTTGGGTGAATTCCTAAATGTTGCCTTCTCGAACCATCTATTCTTGCCAATCAATTAGTGTCTCAAAATGATGTACAAGTCAAATTCTAAAGTCTACAATACTACCGGCACACTCAATATTTTGGTGGATTTTTGTATAATGAAAAGAAAATGGAACATTAGGCTTAAACCTCACCAAGTAATAATAAAGGGTAATGTGCATTCGACAAAGATTAATTCTAGTTTAGTAAGAAAATATGTCAAAATTTTAAAATCGGCATTATTTTTTAAAGAAAACTAGAAAAATCAAAGGCAAGAATAAGTTAAGTGATAATTCTACTCCCATCCCCCACTTATTTTGTACAATGTCCCTATTATACATTAAGTAAATGAAATAAAGAGGAAGAGTAGAATTAGAACAAGAAACTCCCTTGAGCATTGCTTCTGAACATATGAAATGTAATAAGCCGGTGTAGAAATCCAAAAAATCTCCATCATGAGCAAAGCTCATTTACCCTTGTGATCACTAAAACAAACTAATAGCATAAAATCTCTCAAAGATAAATATAGAAGAAATGCAAACCTAACTCACTTTCGTAGGAATCATGGTTGCATTTAGCATATGCAACAAGCCTTTTAACTCACTCAGTGGCCCGAGTGGACGAGTAAAGTCTCGTGAGGGTTTCCAGGGAACATACCCACAAAGTTCATTTAAATATACAAGGTTTAATGATGCTTAAAATTTCATTTTAAGGTTTTTTAGAAATAGGTTATGACGTAACTCTGGTGGTTACGCCGTAATCATGTGGTATTTTGAAAATTTTAGTTTACGGCGTAACCATAAGAAGGTTTACGCCATAATTGAAATGATTACGACGTAACCATAGTTGTTAACCGTAATTGCTGCTACATCAGCAATAATACCACACAATTTTGGGTCGAGACCGTCTCAAAATTTGCCTCCTAGCTGCTGGAACATGAAAAACAAAGTTGGGAGCAAACAAACCAACTAACTTGCAGAGATGAAACATAAAAAGATAGGCATGGGGTGCCTCCCACAAAGCGCTTGTTTTTGTTTGAGCCATGAGCTTGACTCCCCCTTATTTGCCAAGCAATAGGGTGTTCCTTCCCTCACTTGCAATCAAGTAGGAGAGAGAGTAGCAATGAACACCATAATGGTGTAAATTTTGTACTGGGTAGGGATATAATAAATTAGAACCATACCGCCGATGTGGTTTCATTTCCCTTTTTGTCTTACCAGTTTCGTGTGATGATTGACTCACTTAGTGAAGTAATTTCTGAATGAATGTCTCACAATCATATTTCTTTATATCAGAGAGTTCCTTTGCATCGTTAACCGGGTTATAATTTACCTTTTTGGCAACCCTAGTAATATCAGAAAACTCCTTCCTGAATTCATTCAATTGCTTGTCCAAAATAGGATTAGTAGCCGGTGCTACATAATCATCATCCGGTGGTATGACGTGAACTGTCTGAGGGGCCAAAGGTTGCATCACGCCATCAGGTAGAGGAACATCATAATCCTGTTCCTCTTCCCTTATAATTTTCTCCTTATCATGGACCGGTCCTAGTAATATATATGGTTGCACTACAGGTTCACGATTTGGTAAAATGTGTATCGTAGGTGTGAGAAATTGCCTAAGCCTTTCTACATCCTCGACTGTAATGTCCCAACCGACATCCTTGTTCCCTTTATCCTCCTAAGCCTTCAGTTTATGAAATTCCCTAGGATTTTCAATCATGCAAACAGTCTCGCGAGTTCTGTAAGGGCTAACTATTTGTTCCTTCAAATGTCCAAGAAATGGCGTAGGCGGTAAGTCACAAAGAGTCGGCTCCTTCATGTTTCACTTACCCATTGTTGTTCTTTTTTCTCATGTATTAGTAAGGACTGTTTAGGTTAATTGATAAGCTTTTTCCTGCAGGTTCTTTGTCGTAGTTTTTAGTGCCCTTATGTTTGATTCCGTGTTTTCGATGGACTTCCTAATCCATTCATCATCCGCAACCTATTTTTTAATTAATTCTTCACAGAATTTGATGATGGTTTCCTCCAAGGATCTCCTATACTTACTCTGCTCAACTGCCTCTTCCTCTTTTTTTGAGAGGACATTCCTTAGTAAGATGTGCCTTTTTGAAACTTTCTTGAATGTCATCAATTTTATCTGGGCTGTCGTTTATTTTTTCCTTAGTGGTTGTTTCATCATACCAATTATGTGAATGATCTGCCATGACTTGTATTGATTTAAGGGCTTGAGTTGGTGTCATCAGAGTAATGAACCCTTTAGAGTCGAGCAGTTTTCGGGTAGAGATGTCTAATCCTGTGTAGAAGATCTGAACCTTTTGATGATTGTGTTGCGGGCATTTAAACAGCATATCATTGTACCTTTCCCAAGCTTGATACAATATCTCATACATCTCTTGTTTGAAATTACGGGTCTCTTCTAATTTCTTGGCAGTTTTAAAAGGTGAACAATATTGCCAGATAAATTCTTTCTCAAGAAGATCCTAAGTATTGATCACTCCTGCTGGAAGCCTTTTTTTCTACCTTA
>BQNB010156228.1:0-12228 GCA_026074375.1 Tanacetum coccineum | reverse complement strand
TATAATCTTGCAAGAGTTGTTTAATTTTAATCTCACAATCTCTTTCATATTCATCATCAATCTTCTCACCTCGAAATCTTTTATAACTAAAATCATTCGTGATGTCATTAATTTCGTCATCAATCAACCGCTTCTCACTTATTATTTCTTCTATACTTATGTCTTTCTTTTTAAAACTCTTCTCTTTATTAATCCTCTCGATTTCAAGAAGTTGAAAGGTAGAAAATTACGAGGGTTGAATTTGGTCAAGACCGAAAGAATTAGAATAATTAAAATTTTGGTTCATCGGTTGACACTGAAAACCTTCATGAGGACCCCCATAGTTATCACAACAAATAAAACTCGGTGAATTTTGTGGATAATAATTATCACTAAAGTTTTGATTGTAGCACGGTTCCTACTCATAGACAAGCGGTACCCGTGTTGGACAATCAAACGCATAGTGAGAATTGTTCCCACATAACTCACACGAGTATGTCTTGTACTGGGGCTGTGGAGGTGGGTAAGAAAAATTGGGTGTTTCATTATAAGAATAAAGATTTGGGTCATAGACAAACTCATTTCCGAATCTTACACTGCTACAGCTCGGACAGTTTCCACCATTAAACGTACCTCCACACCACGAGCAACCCAAATGGTTATACGAAGACATGTCGAAGAATTAAACGGATAAGAGGATAAAGAAGATAAGAATTAAATGAAGTAAGAGGATAAAGGAGAATATTTTTTGAAATTTTTTATAAAGGTAATAAAAATAAAAATAAAATATTTTTGGTATTTTTTAATATTTATAAAAGAAAAGGAAAAATAAAAATAAGAAGAAAAATATTTTTGGATTTTTTTTATAAGAACGAAAATAAACTTTCCGAAGAAAATGATCTTCAAGACTCGAACACAAACAATCCCGTAAAAATCGCTACACCTCTCCCCGGCAATGGCGCCAAAAATTGATCGCTCTCCAAACACACTATATATAATATATAATATATAAGGAGGATATCAATAATAATATAATATAGTATTTCTGTCGGGTTCAAGATAAACGCTTTTAACCAAAGCAATTATCAAAAACCTTCCGGGTCGTTTCCTCGGCGAGAGGTGAATGGAAATTCAATAGAATGTTAGGAATCGAGCTTGATTGTCATTTAAATTTTTGGTTTTGGTTTTAAACTATTTTATACTAAAAATTAAACTAATATTAATTCTAAGATTTAAAACTACAAAATTATACTAAAAATGATCTAAAAATATAAATGACTAATATGCTTGCTAAGTGACGTGAAATGTTCATCAAGTGCGGGCTTAGGTTCAAGAAATTAAATGACAAGTAAAATAAAATGCTTAAAAATAAATGACAAGTAATTAAATGACGATATTTAAATTGGAAAATTTTTAATGACTATTAATTTTTTTTAAACCTTTTTAAAACCGCACTTAAATTCCAAATCACTAAACATTTAGCAAACACAAGATATCTACTCACTATTCATATTGATCAAATAAACAAAGCTAAACATTTTAAAAATAAGTTATACTAGTTAATTGAAAAAGGATAGAAAATGGAACCGAATTGAAGAGCCGCAAATAAACGAATACCACCCGATTTATTTAGCTAAAACAAATAATCAAATTTGGTCTAGCTAAATAAAAACTTAAGCTCCGTGCCTCATGAGTTGACCGGTACCAAAAGGTAAAAAAAATACAAAACTGTTAACACTTAACAGTTATATCAATACACAAGTTTAGCTATTACTGTTTTAACTATTACGAGGCCCAAACAAATTTAGATAATCCAAATCCACTTAATCCAAATTAAAACCATCATATGATCGTAGTCCAATTAACAAGAAATGGCCCAAAACATTCAAGACCCAACTTAATTCCTAAATCTATCGATCCCGGGTTCTTTAATTTTTATGTACCACTCTAATAAGCTCAGAATAAGCTGCCTAGAATAAGTTGATCATGGAATAAGCTCGCATAATAAGCCATGATGCCTATATTAAAAAGCTATCAAAATTAACACTAATAATACTTAAGACAAAGCAAACTTTAATAGAAACTAAACGTTAAAGGCGATTAAGCTCTATGCTTTTTAATAACTATTTAGCATTAACGAATAAGCAATCTCAATAAACCAGAATTACCATGAACGAAATAAGCACTTAGAACTAGCTAAACTAAAATCACGATAATAAGCTAACACGATTTAAGCTAAAACTAGATCTACAACTTGAAATACTTAATAAGCCTTTTTCGCAAACAAAATAAGCACTCAACTATTCGAATAAGCAAAAAAAAGCAACAAGGACCTAGAATAAGCTATAAGCATTTAAAAATCTTAAATGTCAAATCGAATAAGCACATAAGCATTCAAAAATTTGATTTAGCAATTTAAGCTCACTTTAATCCAAATAAACTATTTAGAAACTAATCTTAACAGAAAATATTAGCTTCTATAAAATCTAAAACTTTATAAGCTCAATAATAAGCTAATCTCGAAAATGAATTTTAACAAGAGAATAAGCAAACAAAAAGCAAAACGAGATCTCCAATAAGCATCAAACCATCTTTATTACATCATCATAAAAAGCTTGTGAAATAAGCTACTACAAATTTGAAGCTAAAAACTTAAAAACTAAACTAAAAAATAAAAAATAAAAGACTTGCTCCCTAAAAATGAAGGGTAGCGTGTGATTATATAGGGTGAGAGAAGGGTAAGTTATGAAAATATGTTCCAATGATTAAGTAATTATTCCACCAATCATGAGCCTAGGATCCGGTGCACACGGATTGCCATGTTGATCAGCCATTGAGGGAAGCCCACGTGTCTCATATACTGGCTTAACTCTTACGCAGAGAATAAGGGTTATTGGATCATTTATGCTCTTCACAGAATTTGCAATTTGAAATGATATAAATCCCCTTGCCACGTGTGCTTTCATCATTTGCCTATTCTCTCAAAGTGCTTGGTCACGTGCCTTGTGGAAATTAATTTCAAACCATGTGATGCTTGCGTCACCGTGACATCACTCATCAATTACAACACATTTTTTTACTTTTCATGTTGGGCTATAAATTGGGCTTGGGTTGATCCGGCCCATTAAGCGGGTTACGGGTTGGCCCAATAAGATTCAAAAGCACCGTTGGACTTGTTATCTTGCACTCTTTCTACTGGTATGCTCGGGGACTTTTCATGACTTCATCTTGGCTTTGAGTAATAATTAAACTTGTCCATTTTGAGCCCGATAATTCTTGTTTTTGAACCGTTTTCAATCCTTTTACCTGCAAGACATAAAAAATACTAGACAAAAAATATTTGCAACATAATTAAGTATATTTTAGTATTTTTAATCCAATTAATAGTGTTTTACGGGGAATAAAAGATGTGTATTTTAGCAAATACCATTGTTTCATTTTAATTGATTTAGTTTTCATTTGTTCTTTGTTCGATTTGGTTTACACACCTACAAGGGGTGTTCGTTTCGCCACCGATTCGGTTCGGTTAGTCGCCACCACAGCCGCACCCTCGCGGTGCGGGGCTTGTGGTTATTTTTGATACTCGGCTCGAAAGCACACCCGTAAAAAGGGGTGTTTGTTTATGCCAGCCCTAAATAAGGGTACGTTTGGTTCTACTTATAATTAATATTTATGTAAATTTGACAAATTAATAATTATGAGACGCGAGAAATATTGGTGATATTGATTGATGAAAATAAGAAATATTGTAATTTAGATACATGAAAACGTTGTATAAACGGCAAGGTCATGTCGAAATTTATAAAAACTTATATACTTAGTATTATTCATTTAAAACTATTACTATATTAAAAACCTGATAAATGATCAAAGTTATGTAGTTGTAAGACTATTAAATTGTAATTAATTATACTATAACACGATGAGTAATCGGAAACTATACTTTTACAAAAGAGATAACTATTTTAATTAAAACTCGTCAAGAGAACTAAATACTAAATTATATAATATCATTTTATAAGTCTCGACTAAAGGACAATAACAACTTTCGTTAAAACTTTTAAAATGCCATTCGAGACTTTAAAACGTGTGTTTACTTTCAAGTAATAACTTTTTATTTATTTTATTTGGTGACTTCCGAACACGTGTCGAATTATGTTGTTTTAATTATTTTCTCTCGTCGCTTATGTAATACTTTTCTTATATGAATACACGTCGTGCTTTATATTCTTGTCTTATTTTCACGAGTGATATAATATGTATATGTACAACATACTTTAACTCGTTCTTCGACTTCGTCTATTTATATATTCATGTATAATGCCCGCACGTATTATATATCTTCTTGTCCTTCATATGTAATATATACTTAATATATTGCATGTTTTGCATTTATCTTTTGAATGTTTGTCTTTATTATATTCAACATATGAATTATATAATGGTTCATTTTCCTATGTGATATATATGGAATATATTACATACTTTGTTTTTTTTTTACTTTATTCGATTTTATTCTTTATTAACCACATCAACCAAACCAAACTCATACAACTTAAAAACCCAAATCCTTTATCAACATGTCACATTGATGTAATCATCCATCGGAAAACCCAAATACAACATCCTAAACTAGTGGGTTGTAACCGTTAAGATAAACTGCAACTCCTTGATCGAGCCGTTTCGGTTTCATTATGTTTTTACCTAATATTTGCATTCTGCCGATTGTTCTACAACATCAAGGTGAGTTCATAGCCTCGCATTTAAATTCTTTTTATGTTTTAAAAACCCTCAAGGGAGATACATGCTTGTTTAGAAAATCAAACACAGGTGATTTTATTATGTGAACGTTGCTATGAGTGTTATGTTGTGTCCCTTCCTTCATGAACCGTCAATCATCGCTAACCGGTGAACACTGATGCAATAATAATAGATCTATTTTAGCCTAACGACCTGTCTGGCGTGTGTTCCTTGCGAGGGCATACGGATACATATTGTATTTAGTATTAGGAGTGCTACCACTCCAAGTTGGACACATGGTTAAGGTTCGGTTCGTGGCTCTAGCATCGTTGTGATTGTTCTATGAACTATATGTTTTGCTATGCTTGTGTTCAAAATGATTGTTTATAAACTATATGGATTCACTCAACGTTTTCGTTAACATTTTAGCATGTTTATCTCAGGTATATGCTTGTCAGCTTGGATGGGACAGAGCGTGGATATCGAAGGACGTGGACTTGGTGAACTTTGTACACAAGATAAAATGTTTTCTTTTAAAGAAACTGGTCATGTGGTGGCTTATTTAGAAACGAGTTTTCATAAAGTTTATTGGGACCTTGTAACTCTGATCTTTTTAATAAAAATAGAATGTCATTTACCATGACTCGTGAGCTTATATTATGAAGTAGCACCCCAATGTTGAGTTCCGCTGTGTTGTAAATTTAGGGGTGTTACAACTTCGGGTTCGGGTTTACTTCCTAGCAACACCGTTGCTAACCCGAGAGGTGATTTGAAAGCAATCACCACCCGAAGTGGCATTTCTTATGATAGACCCCCAATTCCACCCTCGTCTTCTTCTCTTCCTAAGGTAGTGGAACGAGAACCCGAGGTGACAAAGGATACGGTGCTTTAAAGTACCGAAAACATCCAACCTCTGGTAGTCCAAAATCAAATTCAAATTGATGAGCCCGTTGTTGCTCCTAAACCTAAACCGACCATACCTTACCCTTCAAGAGCTAACAAGCAAAAGCTCCGTAAAAAAGATGATAAACTAGCTTTGAAATTTCTTGAGATTTTTAGGAAACTTCATTTCGAGCTTAGTTTCGCGGATGCTCTTCTTCACATGCCTAAGTTTGCTACAATGTTTAAAAGTCTCCTTAATAACAAAGAAAAATTGTTTGAATTAGCCACCACCACATCGGTGAATGAAAATTGTTCAGCGGTTATCCTCAAAAAGTTGCCCAAAAAACTTGGAGACTGTTGATAAAATATAATGCCTAAAACATTATTAATATTTTTCACATCTTTACGTTTTGATAATCACAAAATATAAAAACGTTCAATGGCCTCTCTCCATATGGAAGAAGCTCTCACTCCCCGAACTTACTCCTACGCAAATGATTCTTGAGCTTGCGGACCGATCGACCACTCGACCGGCCGGCATTGCCGAAGATGTCTTTGTGAAAGTAGGAAAGTTCCATTTTCCAACCGACTAATTCGGTAGTAGTATGATTATGTTGTCGATCCTCGGAGTTCGCCTTGAGAATTCTCGGAGACCCTTTTTGAGGACACAGGGCGAGCTTTGAGTTTATGTTTACGGTGAAGAATTAACTCTCCGCCATGATGATGAAGCCGTAACATTCAAAGTTGGTCAAACTTTGAGAAACTTTTACAATGATGCCGAGTCGATTAATCGAATTGATGTAATCGACGTAGCTTGTGAGGAGTATGCTCAAGAAGCGCTCGGATTCTCAGAAATTTCTACAAGTGGCGATTCCACTTCGGAACCAATTATCTCTATCCCTTCTCCCACTCTCACTCCCTTCGGGGATAGTGACTTTCTTCTAGAGGAAACCGATGCTTTCCTTGCTATTGAAGATGATTCAATTTTACCAGAAATTGATGACTTTTACTATGATTCGGAGGGAGACATTCGTCTTCTTAAGGAATTTCTAAATGATGATCCATCATCTCCTCTCCCTCCAAAAGATCTAAAATTTATAGAACCTAAAACTGAAAAATCTTTAATTAATGAACCACCCGAGCTTGAGCTCAAGGACTTACCTTCTCAAAGCCAATCATCAAAAATTTGGTGAGGGTGCGGTGGCTTGTTTGTAGTGAGTTGGCTTTTCTTGAGTATGCATTTTTTGAGGTGCTGATAATTACCCGACATAATTTGCCAAAACTTAAAAGATGATAGAGAAGGCCCCCGGACTTATATTAGGTTTTAATGTCAATAAACGTGATATTGCTTTGGTAATGGTCAAGACATTTATGGGTATTTTGTAACCACAAAATTTTATGAGATGACTTTAAACCGGCGGTCCAACATCAAAGAAGGGTTAATCCAAAAATCCACGAGGTGATCAAAAAGGAAGTTATCAAACTCATTGATGCCGGATTGATTTACCCTATCTCCGATAGTCCATGGGTGAGCCCCGTTCATTGTGTCCCTAAAAAGGGAGGAATGACCATAGTGACTAATAATGATAATGAGTTGATACCGACTAGACTTGTTACCGGGTGGCGTGTTTGCATTGATTACCGAAAGCTTAATGATGCCACCCGAAAAGACCATTTCCCGTTACCATTCATGGACAAAATGCTTGAACGATTAGCCAGAAATGAATTATATTGCTTCTTGGATGGATTTTCTGGTTACTTTTAAATACTAATTGACCCGAAAGACCAAGAGAAGACCACCTTCACTTGCCCTTATGGAACTTTTGCCTACCGACGCATGCCTTTCGGCCTATGTAATGCTCCGGGCACGTTCCAAAGATGCATGATGGCCATTTTCCATGATATGATCCAGGAAACTATAGAGGTCTTCATGGATGATTTCTTAGTCTTCGGGGATTCTTTCTCTTCTTTCCTTACCCATTTAGACAAAATGCTTAAACGGTGCGAAGACACCAATCTTGTTCTAAATTAGGAAAAGTGTCATTTCATGGTTAAAGAGGTCATTGTCCTCGGCCATAAAATTTTTAAGCCTGGGATTGAGGTCGATAAGGCCAAAATTAATGTGATAGCCAAATTACCTCATCCCACAACCGCCAAAGGGGTTAGAAGTTTTCTAGGTCATGCCGGGTTTTATCGTAGATTTATTAAATATTTTTCTAAGATCTCCCGACCAATGACCCATCTTTTGGAAAAAGATACCACCGTTCTTCTTCTCTAAAGAATGTATTGAATCGTTTAATATAGTTAAGAAGAAATTAACCAAAGCACCGATATTCGTTGCCCCTGATTGGGACCTACCATTTGAAATTATGTGTGATGCTAGTGATTACGCGGTAGGTGTGGTCTTGGGGCAACGAAAGACCAAACATTTTCAGCCTATACATTATGCAAGTAAGACCATGACGGATGCTCAAGCACATTACACTACGACGGAGAAAGAATTATTAGCCGTAGTGTATGCTTTTGAGAAATTCTGACCTTATTTAGTCTTGTCGAAGACCATAGTGTATACGGACCACTAGGCTCTAAAATATCTTCTCGCCAAGCAAGATGCTAAGCCGAGATGGCTCTGGTGGATTCTCCTACTCCAAGAATTTGATGTCATTATTCGTGATAAAAAAAGAGCGAAGAATCTCGCGGCCGACCACTTATCAAGACTTGAAAATCCCCACCAAGATGTTCTCGAGAACAAGGAAATTACCGAAACATTTCCTCTCGAGACTCTTGGTATGGTTACCTTTCGTGGTGATTCTAGTACCCCATGGTTTGCCGATTTTGCAAATTACCATGCGGGGAATTTTGTGATTAAAGGGATGTCGTCCTAACAAAAGAACAAGTTTTTCAAGGATGTTAAGCACTACTTTTGGGACGACCCCTATTTGTTCAAGATTCCTTGCGGATCAATGATCCGCGATTTGTATTTACGGCAAAATTGTTGATATCCTCACAGCTTGCCATAATGGGCCCACCAGGGGACATTATGGTGCCAACTACACCGCCAAGAAAGTTTTTTTGACTTAGGATTCTTTTGGCTAAATATACCATTAGGGGTGTTGTGTGTGTGTGCATATAAAACCGCGTGCGCATGACTTGGTCACACGTTGTGACGCTTGTCAACATCAGGGAAAAATCTCACAACGAGATGAAATGCCTCAAAATGCAATTCAAGTTTATGAGATTTTTGACGTTTAGGGCATCGTACTCATGGGCTCGTTCCCGTCTTCACGAGGGACAAGTATATACTAGTGGCCGTCGATTACTTGTCGAAATGGGTTGAAGCGAAAGAGCTCCCCACCAATGACGCCCGAGTTGTTTGCAAAATTTTAAAATCTCTCTTCGTCTATTTGGACCCCATCAGTTCTATCATATAGCGATCGTGTTACCTATTTTGCAAAGACACAGTTCGCAAAGGTCATCGCTAAATACGAGTTACCACCGCCGTCTCACCACCGCGTAATCACCCACACACAAGTGGCAATTGGAGTTTCCAATCATGGTTTGAAACGTATCTTGGAAAGGACCGTAGGTGAAAACCATGCTTCATGGTCCGATAAGTTAGATGACGCCTTGTGGGCCTTCCGTACCGCCTTCAAAACACCCATCGGGTGCACTCCTTATAAGCTAGTGTACGAAAAGGCTTGTAATCTTCCTATCGAACATGAACATAAGGCCTATTGGGCCTTGAAACATTGCAATTTTAACCTTAAGATCGTGGGTGATCACCAAAAAGTTCAATTGAATGAATTAAATAAACTCTGAGATCAATCCTACGAGAACTCTTTGATCTACAAAGAGAAAACAAAGAGGATCCATGCCTCCAAGATCAAGAACCGCGTTTTCAGCGTTGGTGATTGAGTCCTCCTCTTCAATTCTCGATTAAATATTTATTCAGGCAAGCTTAAGACCCGTTGGACTGGACCATTCACCATTACCTAAGTATTCCCTTATGGCACCGTCGAGTTATCTCAAATCGACGGGCCAAACTTCAAGGTGAATGGTTATAGGCTCAAACATTACTTTGGAAGGGACATACCACCTATGGTTGTCTCGGATCTCCAAACCTTCCGCATAGACAACTAAATCCGGGGACGAGTCAAGCTTAGTGACTCATTAATAAATAAGCGCTTTATAGGTGGCAACCCATGCTTATCCTAATATAATTATATTAGTAGTAATGAACAAGTGTGACGTGAGGAGGTTCGCCTCTTCCTTTCTCGTGTTTTGTGGTTTGTGTTGTATGTCCAGGATTGCCCCAGATTATGAAGACTCTCGTGCTCGTGGTTTTGTCCTTCGTTCACTCGAGCTTCAATCCTTAGCATGATTATGGGAATCCAATATCCTAAATCTTATCGACTAACGTTTATCTTTGAGCATACTTAATAAACGGCTTTAGATTTACGTAGAGACCCTTCTTAAAACATTGAAGACAATGTTCAATTCTAGTATGAGTGGAATCTATCGATTTTATTGTGCCTGCAGTCGTTGTTTTCACGTAATCCCGTTTTACCACCAAAATACCAAACAAAATAAAAAAATAAAAAGATTTCAAAAATAAAATAAGTGTTTTGTCACAATGTTTGACTTTCCTGCTGGGTATAATAAGAATAAATTTTGACTCGATCGAGCGTGTTGAGCTCTTAGCTTTGTCCCTTAACCTTTAATAACTTGACTAAGCATTCGCGGATCTTTTTATTAAAGATTTTAAATTTGCGAAGAACGAGAAATGATAGAGTCAATTATGAGTAAGATGCTAAACAAGGATTATTTGGAAATCTTAAGAGCTCATAAGTGTAATTTGTGGCTTTTTTCTCCCATAAGCTCCTAACCTGACTAATAATAAGTGCTATGTTCGAAAATTAAACTTAAATCAATGATTTTTTTATGTAGTCGATAACAATAATTTATTTAGTCTTAGTTCAAATTTATACTTAAATTTTATATAAAAAAATTCTCTATATCGTGGTAATATAAAGTGTTAAAAAAATTAAATAAAAAAATATATGAGGTAATAATAATAATAATAAAAACTGTGGGCTAATAAAAGTTGACTGCCTCTTGCCTGCTCACAACCGATGTGGCAGTCTTCAAAAGAAGGCCCATAGTAAGAATAATAATCCGAGACTGATAAAAGTTTGTAGCATCTTGTCGGCTCACAACCAATGTTGCAGCCTTCAAAAAGGTCAAGGATTTCCTTCGTTTAAAGGATCTATAATTATATTAAGTGTAATATATGTGATTTAATAAATATAGGGAAAATCTCTTTTTCTTAAATTTAAATATGCTTTTGAACTAAGACTATGTCATTTTAAGTTATGGTTTTTCTAAATAAATGATTTATTTAACGGGAAGCCTAAGAGTTTTTGAAACCGAAGGTCCGTGAGTTCCGATACTATTCTCTGTGGGGTGTCAAAAGCCTGGTCACCTAAGCCGGTCTCGGTTGGGATGTGCCAAGAAGAAAGTCGCTACATGGAATGATCTCGCCTTCAAAATCATAATTCTTGGGTGGAACGTGAAGCATAAAAATATTATAATTTTCTTAAAAAGGTTGATCCACGGTTGAAATTCAAAATAAGCACATTCACCTAAGATATAATAATTGTCGAGAGTGAAAAGTTTACAAGTTACAAGTATGAGTAGTGTTAGCATCTTAACTTACATTTAACGGTGATTTCGTTTTTAAGCTTGGTTTGGGACAAGTGAAAAATCAGGAACGATGAATTTATCCTTTTTGGGCATTTTAGGATTGAAGTGCTTCTTGTTCTATGACCCTAAAAGTTATGAAAAGAACGAAAGTCCAAACATTCTAGTTAGTTGCTAAAAAGAAAATATAAAAAAATAATGTGTGGTACGTAGTGTAAATATTTAAAAACGGTCAAAACGGGGCTTTTCAAAACTAATGATTCTTTAATTCCCTTTGATGAACACTTAGCAACTTTTCAAGGTAATTAGTCGAGGGGGATTGAGACTCTTGGTTTTCTAAAGTGTTTACTTATGGCATTGCGTGAGGACACGGCAATAGTTTAGTATAAGGGATTTTCGTATGTGCTTAATTACACATACCTTTTACCTAATAAAATGAGTCTAAAATGACCAAAATATATCAAAAATACATTGTATTTGTGTGTTTTGTGATTTATGATTGTACAGGTAACGGATATTCACTAAAGGACACAAACAAAGCCAAAATGGACAAAACCGAGCACGAGATTGGAAAGAGCGTGAAAAGTCAAAGCTAAAGACATGTACATCTTAAATAGACCAACCTGCACCCTATTTAATGGGCAGGATCAGCCCATTAAGCCTTATCTATTAAACCAAAAGCCCTTATAAAGTCCAAATCCAAAACTATATTAACCGGCCCAAAATATAAGTCCCAAGTCACTTAACCATATAACCTTTAGCCATAACACCATTAGTCCTTAATGGTTTTCACCCCTAGTCCTTTTGCTTTAACACCGTTAGTCTTTAATGGTTTACACCATTAATCCTATACCTAACAAACCCCTAACACCTGTTACAACTTAAACACCCATTACCCTTAACCATTACTCGCCAAAACCTAAATCC
>BQNB010156227.1:0-15291 GCA_026074375.1 Tanacetum coccineum | reverse complement strand
GCCAACTTAAGGTTGTTTTTTTTATCTAAGATCTAGATGTTTGTGTAAATATTTCTTGTCTTTTTCATGGAACAGTCGGGAAAGTATCTAGCAACTTGTACCTTATTTGTTTGGACTTAGTCTATTTGTTTTGTAAATTTTTATTTAACAACAATTATTTCCATTTCCTAATCTCTAACCCTTAGGTTTTACTCGAATAAGGATGCGAGCAATCACATGTGTTTATTCTGTCGTTACAGCCATGTATGTGTGATTTTGTCTGCCTTGTTGATTAATTACTTTTGGAAAAAGGATTAGAAGATCCATACCCTATATCACTATTGGTCCTATTCTTTATCTTATTCGAGTTAAGGTTTGAATGCAATCATATGTGTCTATCCCATCATTATGGGTGTGTATGTATGGTCTTTGTCACCTTTTCTGGAATATTGGTATCGATAGAGACTAGAAAGAGTGATTACACCCTTTAAGCCTTCTAAACCCAATTTACCTTTATAAACTTGTTACTCCTTAGCTCTAGTGGTGGAGATGTGTATCCTTGACAAGCTTATGATAGAATACTTGTCACGACCGAGCAATTGAGCGAATTAGATACATGTTACCACATAGATTCGTCGAGTGATTTGAGTGTTTTCATCTACCTATTTCGTGAGGTGTTTGGTTGTGTACTAGTAATTAATCAAATAAATGTTTAACGGAAAAATCCTTAGGGATACATTTTCATAAATTTCTAAAGGCTACTTGAGGACAAGTAGGATTCAAGTGGGGGGATATTTGATGACATCAAATAACGTTACTTTTATATCATCATTTTTCCCATACAAATAACCCACTTCGTATAATTATTGCAAGAATTGATACTTAATCATTTATATTTAAAATTTTATAGTAATTATGGAGTACTTTATGAAGATTAGCTAAAAGGCACACATTTTGGAGCTTAAACGAAAAAATCTAAAGACTATTATTCTGACATCCTATACGCCGTATCCATCCAGGAAGATACGACGTATCCGTGCCTACACTTCACAAGAAACCAAGGAGAATTGAAGATTTATATGCCGTGTCTAGGAAAATCTATACGCCGTATTCTAAAACAAGTAAATGAAGATTCTGGAAGATATCAATCGTGGTCCTTACTCTAAGAAATCCCTAATACGTCGTATCCCACATCGCCCGGTATGACGTATTGATCCTTTTCCAGACTCTATAAATACAAAACTCTAAACTCAGTTGTAGACA
Source organism: Tanacetum coccineum (assembly GCA_026074375.1). Taxonomy (NCBI): domain Eukaryota; kingdom Viridiplantae; phylum Streptophyta; class Magnoliopsida; order Asterales; family Asteraceae; genus Tanacetum; species Tanacetum coccineum. Next base: position 14,049 of record BQNB010156227.1, on the reverse strand, counting down.
AGCTTTTAACCACCAAGTCTGATTTTCAGAAGATTTATGAAGCCAAGAAGGTCCTGAAAAGTGGTCCAAGCAATGGGAAAACTCTCTACACTCCACTATACGCGTTAGGTTAGCATTATGTTTAATCGTTCATCTATGATTTCGTGTATTGTTACAATGACTATCGGCTAATACCTTTAGGTATTAGCCATGTTTATGATTATATAATGTTTTGATTTGTCTTTATATTGATTGTTCCTTATTCGTTGTATGTTGATTATGTTTATCACTTCATACGTGTTTATGTGCTTAATTATGTGTTTTACCTGTCATTCAACTGGTCTAGTCCTACATATTTAATGCGCTACAACTTTGGTGTTGTTTGGGCGTAGGCTAAGAGTCCGGGATAGAAACATAGAACGCTTATTCATATAGCTAGACTAATAGGATCACCAATAGAAATCCCTGTTTCGATCTATGGTTAAGTGGATAGGTAGACTAAGCCGGTGACTTAGGACTACAACTAACGTCCTGTTTCTATAGGTAGTTAAGTGGGCGTGGACTACTGGTATATGAATTTCCATTAAGCAATAAGTTGGTAAAGCCTTTATGAGCTAGGATTCAATATAACGACCAATACAGTTTCCTAGATAGATTATAATCAACGGTGTGAGCTTTATGCGGGTTTAGGTTAATTATGACAAGATTAACTAGCGACAAACCTCAAGTCTAGGGAGAAGATCCACCTAACTTTGGAATGATACACCACCAATGAATTAATACAATCATTGCACAATAGACAATCAAGGCATTTTATTAGATTAAACTGGCTAATACATTTTCCTAACATTTGACCACTTCCCTATCTTTTGTTAATCACTTATGTGCGTTATTCGTCATCATCTTAGGATAGTTAGAAATAAACTCATGCTAGTCTCTCAGACTGAAAACCCCCCTCTTTGCATTAGTTTAGGTTTAATTAGATTTAATTAGAGTAATTAGGTTATTAGGTTAGATTAGTACTAAACCTAGGTAAATAAAATACCGGTAGAATTAAGAGTTAACTTCCACTCTCAGTGATCGACACCCTACTTACTACAAATCTACATCTGATCGGGTATACTGCCCATAAGAGTGTTGTTTTTAGGTATAGTCGGCATAAAATAAATAGTAAAACTTGATAAATAACAACCTACACGACGACACATCACCTAGCTTCACTATAATAAAGGCTGACCCTTATCTTACAGAGCCTCATATTTATGGGCAACATTACAGATCTTAGTCTTTATAAAATACTGAGATACAGATGTCTTAACATCCATGTCTGAACTTATAATTTCACGGAGTCTTAACTCCGACATATTGCTTAAGAAGCATCACCTTTAAAAGCATTATTACAGAGCTTGGCCTCTATTACATAGTGATGAGGTGTCATTTTATACACTTTTTCAAGGTCATTTAACCCCCTAAATCATGCAAAATACATGCTTAGTCGTTTCTTTTTGTATTTTTAGCACTTGGATTTCATTTGGAGGAAATACACATGACTTGGGCTCTTTTTAGGAAGAAACAGATGAGATTACAACTCTAGATCAAATCTGATGAAGAAAACCCATACAACGGCTGAAGATGGGGTCACAAAACTCTGTGACGGCGTCAGGATGTCAAATAGACAACGTTTAGATTTCTAGAGATGGCGTCTGAAGTAGCCGACTTAAAGAAACCCTGAGAAGAGTTGGTGTGGATACGGCGTCGCAAGTTACAAGAGATGTCATCGTGCCTGTTTTACTATATATACAAACTCAGATTTAGGGTTTTAAGTGTGGAACTCGGGAGTCATATTTAGTGTACGGTTATTATTATATTTTGGGTCCTTTTTAGGGTTCTTAAACACTCTTGTATCTACCTTAACTCCATGTTTTAATCAAGTAAAGATCTTCTATCCCTTTAATCTTTCAATATGTCTTGTAGTTTGATTAATTGTTGTTCTTCACTTTCTTATAACATGTTAGGCTAGTTCCTTTTAATATTGCTTCTTGTTGGTGGCGTGCATGTTAGGCTCTAGAAAACTAGCTTCTAATAAAGATTGCGAAGACATCTAAGGAAACATGATTGTGTAGAAAGGATACCATCGCAACAGTCTTCATACTACCTTGCCCTAATATGGTTGATCAACTTTTAAGTGTTTGAATGCATGTAATGTAATCTTAGGGGCCTTTTAATAGTCTTTATACTACCTTACTTGTGCGTTGCCTTAATGGAATACTAGATAGATGACGAATTCATGTAATTCGTTCATGAATTAGGAAATACTTACACATACACCGCAAGTGTGACAAAACAATAAGATTAGGAAGAGCAAACTAAGGAGTAGTGCATGATTAAGTGAACACGTTTGTTTACCTATATGAATTTACACAGTAGATTAGATTTAGATTAGATTAGTAGTTAATTAATTTAAAACCAAGCCCCTTCAAACTAAGATTTTACTTGCTTTCTTAAAATATAAAAATACAAAAATAATCTTCTTTCACCTATTAGACCTTAGTTACATTCTGTTCGAGCCTTCCCAACACTATTCCCCGAGTAAACGATAAATTAAACCCCCGAATCTTGCCTATACTAGGTGCACTGCATAGGAGGTTGTAAAACTTCTTGTGATACAACCACCGTACATCAAGTTTTTGGCACCGCTGCGTGGGGAATAGTCTAGGTTTTGAATTCTATCTAGCTTAGCTCTACTCACAAGATTCCTATCAAGTGGGATTTTTATTTTCTTTTTATTAGCTTTCTCGTAGTCTATCATTTTCTTTGTTCCCTTTTTTTGTAAAACTTATTTTTTGTTGACCACCATGGAAAATGAAAATCTACCCCATACTTTAGGAGATGATTCATGACCAAGCCACGAGGGCTATCAAAACACCATTAAGCTCCCCAAAGGGAACAATGTGGTGCCTCTGCAATCCGACGCCATCCGATTGGTGCAAAACGGATGTGCATTCTACGGACTTAGGTCCGAAGACCCGATCCAACATCTTAAGGACTTTCTCAGAATTGTAGATTCCATTGACCTTAATGGTGCTACAAGAAATACTACTCGTTTGCATCTATTTCATTTTTCTCTTCGTGACCAAGCTATCAATTGGCTTGATCGTCTATCTACGGGATCCATCTCGACTTGGGATGGTCTCACCACTCGTTTCCTCGTAAATTTTTTCCTACCGAGAAGAATTGCTAAACTTTGAAATGATATCTTGATGTTCCAACAACGTCAAGATGAATCTCTTTATGATGTGTGGACTCGTTTCAAGGACTTACTACTAAAAGTCCCTCATCATGGTCTTGATCTATGGCTTCAAGTTTAAATATTTTACGATCATGTCGACTGAACCACCCAGATGGCCGTTGACTATGCAGTAGGCGGGAGACTTAGAAAATTAAGGCCATAAGTAGCATGGGAAACCATCAAGAATTTAGCCTAATATGAAGAAGAAAAATGGAATGACCTAATCTTTTCTAAGAAAGGAAGTCCCGACTACATAAATGCCACTTTAAAACAGGAGTTAGAAAGTATGGAGTGTTAAGTAGAATCTTTAATGAGGAGTGAAGTGCTATTGGATTATGGGGTAAGATTTACGTTTCCCAAAATACCTTATCAGGAGGAGTTTGAGGGACGGATACTAAATTTGATTGATCATCAAGAGGATCAAATTAGGCAATTGGAGGAAGATATAATAAAAACAAAAGACACATTTATGTGTCTTGCAAATAGTTTAATAGCAACCGTGAAGGTCAAAATAAAGGCATAACAAGTTCATTCCATGAAAATAGAAAAGATCACTAAATTTCCTACTCACACCCCTACCATAACCCCTGAAATACTCAAGCTACCGTGGTTCATAAGGTCTCGATTATCTCTAATATTGAACCCACTATCTATAAAACCCCTCACTAACACCTAAATTCCAACCTCAAAATGCCAATACTTCATTCATTTGAGGAGAATAAGCTTGAGTACGTAGATGAAGATAAAGTCGAGATAAAAATGATAGGAACCGGAATGGATAAAGAATCATTGGAGCATAATCTTTATAAGAATGACATAAGCTCAATTATTTGTCATAATTTTTCTCTAACTTTAAATCCACTCATCAAACCAAAGGAGGGTAACTCAAACAAAAAGGTGGTAGACTCTTTGACCATTCATACACCACCATCACCCCACATGGCATACTTCCATCAAAATGGTGTGTTTCGCTACTATCACCTACACTTAAGCTTAAGTGTAGGGGATACTAACCTTTTACGCGTCAAATAAGTGTAGAGTCAGACTCATGAGTCGAACAAAAACAAGCGCTTCTCAGGAGGCAACCTGAGCATTTTAATTTACTTGCTCTATTTGTCTTGTGATTTTAATGTTTAGGTTGTTTGCATGCTAGTTTTTGTGGTGAATTGTTGCATTGTTAGGAATCGAGAAAAGACTCGGTCACTCCTAAAATATGTAGCTCGTATGTCTTAGATAGTTTTTGGAACCTTAAATACGTAAAAGGGCCAAAGCCCATAGAAAGCCCGCAAGCACACTACGAGTCGCGGCTACTAGGAGTATAAATACCCTCTTCATAGCATGGAGAGGGTGTTGGTTGGTTTTATTTCTCACACACATATTAATCTAATACTCTCTCTTTCTTTCTCTCACTAGGAACCTTCCTTCCATTCCTTTCTCTCTCTAGTTCTTAATTGATTGGTTAATTAGTAAGATAAAACACATATTCTACAATTGGTATCAAGAGCCAGGGTGATTTAGATGGTTTTGTGTGCATTTTGTTTGCTCCTTTTACTTGCGTCATTTGGTTCACACAACAAGAAGTTTTCACTTTTTTTGTGTTTTTAAACCATAAAGCTTTCATCTTTATTACTCTTCTATCTTAGTATAAGCTAGTTGTACAAGAAAAACTTTGAAAAACATCAACAAATTCCATCTTTTTGAAGGTTTTTGGTTCGAAAGGTCTTTTGTACTCAAAATCTTGATTTCAAATTTTTTGTGTTAAAAACCATTAAGTTTATGTTTTTAAGGTTCTACTAGGCTTATAATAGTAAGTTATACAAGGAAAATCAAGTAAAAACGTCAAAAAGTATGTCTATAAGTGATTTGAAAAAATGGGATACAGTTCTTTTGGGCGAATTATACCAGGCGAATTATATGTTTTTTTCTTAGGCGAACTATACATTTCCTCTTAGGTGAATTATATGTTTTCTCTTAGGCCAGTTATACCATTTTTCCTCTAGGCGAATTATACCATTTGCCTGGGAGAATTATACCATTTTGCTTGGGAGAATTATACCATTATGCTTGGGAGAATTATACCACTTTTGTAACACCCCCAAATTGGGTCGCAGCGGAATAAGGGTCCGGGGCGTGTTACTTCATAGATCAATAACACAAGATATATATAGAACGACCAAAAAGTCGTTTTAAAACTGATACATTGGATTTAACAAATATTTGATACAAATAGCCCGAAGCTTTAACTTGTTCCTGATCATTATTACAAAGATATTGGTTTACAACATAAAACAACCATATCTTTAGCATGACTTCCAATAACCAAAAACACACACAATGTAAACCACGGGCACAACTTGTGCTTACGATCTCCTAAAAAACATTGCTTTAAAACGTCAAAAATAATGTTGGTGGAATATTCATAGGTCTGATAAATCAAAATATAGTCAGGGACCCGCAAGATCTTATTCTCCTGTGATAATAGCAACACATGCAGACATAACAAAAATAGATTAACATTTACACTAAGCTCATGACACTGAGCTTCGGACAATCTTTCTTACATTACAATATATATTGCAATTTACTCTGCCCATCTACCGGATGTCTAACCCTAAAAAGCCAAAAATCGACATGCAATAAACTGTTCATTCTCGGTGAAATAGCTATACACCCGAAACCGGGAGTCCGTTATCCCGAATAGATCTAATTAAATAACATATCGCGCTCACAATAATGTAAATCCCTAATTACATCTATGCAATTAGGACAATGTCATGGACATGGGACTATAACTGGGTTATCGCAACTTATGCAAACAGTAATCATACTTTTGCGTCCAATTTATAAAACAAAGCATGTTTTCCACACCATAATTATAAATAAATTATCACAATCATAAAAATGTGGCTAGAAACTTCACCTTGAGTTCTGTAATCCAAATATCGCAGATAAAGCGCTCACGTAAAGATCGAAGCAACCTAAATTATCAAAGATCCATATAAGTACCGAAGTACTTTGAATATATTCTTATAGTTTGTTACATCGTACTTATCGTTCGTTAATAAAAAAAAAAATAAAAGCATAACACATATATCATAAAAGGTACAATGACAAAATAGGACAGTATCGCGAGGAAATCTTAAGAGACACTTTAAACGTAAAAAATAAACCCAACAACTCAATAGTCGATAATACGCCATCACGAAAGCATCTGCCATCACATAACGAAAGACATGCCAACTAAGTAACATAGATAACTATTGAAAAACCAACATATAACTTACTATAATAAAGCAACCCAAACACACACAACAAATGGTAATAACACTGAAATAAAATTAAACGGTCTATTACTAATAAGATTAAAACGATACTATAATAATATTCTGATTTTCTATGAGCATAAAACACTAGGCATAACTTATTGACGATATTCACAAAGACCACGATTTTGACCATTTATACATTAATCACCCATCTAATATACGCGCGTAATTAGAAAGACAGCATGATTAAATCATAAATTGTACACTTTCTCGATAAAATATTTGACTAAATTAAACACTCTACAAGAAGCAGTAACTTGTTACTATTCACACAGACGTGACTTTTCTTTAATATCGTATCTTCAAAGTAGTCTGAATAAAACCCAGATACAATGTTAAATATCTAATTATTCGTTATACAAATAGCTCCACATTCTTAACGATTCTTTCGAGGAACTTTCACGTTAATGAAAGTTCTATAAATTTATGAGTTTACAAAAATGTTCTTTCTGCTCATGGAATAGTAACTTTATAAAAATAGGTTTTATAAAATTATAAATTGTCGTAAAACTTGCTAATTCAATATCTCGTAAATCACGTATATAATTAAGTTTTATAAAAGTATTAATTGTCGTAAACTCGCGAAATTCATAACTCGCTCGTTATTAATTGAAAAATTACGATTCTTATCATTTTGGAATCCTAAAAATATGTATTATTTGTTAAAAATATCAAACTTGCTGTTTGAATAATTTTTATAAAAAGTTTTTATAAAAATTCTTTTATAAATCCGTTTATTTATCGTATAACTTGTTTTTAACGTAACTTTTTCGTTATTAACCCGTTTGACAAGTTTCTTACCTTTTCGGAATCGTCGTGAAATGTATTATCTTATAAAAACATAAAATAAGTATATTTTTATAACACTTTTGGACAGAATGTTTAAATAACATTCATAAGTCCATTTTTGACCTAGTTTTTATGTTTTACCACTTTATACTTTTTACATAATAACCATAAGTATACAAGTCTTCTCATCTTGTTATATCCTTATTTTAATGATCATATAACATTACTATAGGTCCATAATTAACCTTAACATGTCACTTGTATTTCTTTTACTTGAAACATATTAAGAAACTTTTATAAACCCTAATTAACATCAACACTTTTTAAGCTTAATTAAGATTGTAAAATACTTAGGTATCCATTTATAACTTCATATTACTATCCATAAAACATGTGTATAAGTTCATAAAACTATATTTACAAGAAAAATCCATGTTTACAAGTTAAACATATCCTAATGGTGATTTCACTATATAAACATCACATATTCATATAATCATATAAATGAAAAGTTAAGGGCTTAAGATAACCTTAATGAGATGATGTAGGATGATGACAAATAAGTGCTAAACCCTTGTTTAGACTTTAAACCCAAGATTATAACCAAGAAAACCCTTGTTTTCTTAATAAAACCCTAGCTTCCTTTTACTTGATTAATACTTGAAAATGCTTAGCCAATGCTTGGAAACACCTTAGAATATCTTAGGATGGATGTGTATAGATGTGTATAGGTTGTAGAAAATTTTATATGGATTGTTTAGAGGGGGGGTTGAGCCGTGGGATAAGAGGGCACAAAAGGGAAGAGTTTTTGATTTTCTAGTTAAGTGTAAAGTGTGTAGATGTTAGTTCTTGCATGATACTTGTATATATATAATCCTAGTTGGTCAAAAGGGTGAAATAGTGGTCCAAGACAACTTCATGGTCTTAAGGAAGACTATCTTGGTCAAGGAAACATATTATGGCTAGGCTTTAATGAGTAAAAGATGTACAAGACCAAGTTGTGTAAAATTTGTGTGCTCTATGTCTCTAATGGTGTTGTTGCCGTGAGTTAGGGGGAGGGAAAAGGGTTTTAGAAGCCTTTTGTTATTTATCACATTATCTAGTTACATATATGAAAGTTACAACTTGTATATTTTCATAAAAGATGATTACTTGCATGCGTTTGTATATTGTTTTATTTTCTAATGTACAAAATGTAAAGTAATATTAACTTGGGTAAATTTAATAAAACTTTGAGTGTTGGGTACAATCGTAGGTATTTGTTGAAGCGTAGAACTATTTTTGTGGTTCCGGGTATGCCTAAACTTAATTTATCGTAAAACGTACATAATTTACGTAACCGATAACAATAAAATAAACAACGACCATAATTATTCTCAAAATAATTATTTAATACTTCATTAATGTAAACTCTTAATTGATCTGTTTACATTGAATGATAATTTTTAGCTTACGCGATTTAGCTTAATATTTAAGATTTATAGCAAATGCGTACAATACAAAAGGTACATTGTGGATTTATCGACGTCATCAATGACTTGAAAACACAGGGTGTTATATATTTTGTGATATGTATGGAATGATTTAGTGTATATCTTATATATTTAGAAGATATGTTGATATATCATAGAAGTTTAGAAAATTTGTAGTTATCTTGTAAAGGACTCCTTGGTGTATAAAAGGAGATCCTAGGTTTTGGTTGTAAACACATCTCGATAGACACATTCATAGCTTCAAGGTTGTAAACCCTAGTACTAGACAGAGTACTCGTATTATTCATCATAATAATATTAAGAGTTTGCAAGTTTCCATGATAGACTTTAAATATGCAAAGCTTGTTTTATTAGACTAAGCATTCACGGATCTTTTTATTAAAGATTTTAAATTTCCGAAGAACGAAAAATGATAGAGTTTTATATAAGTTAGATGCTAAACATAGAGTAGTTGGATCTCTTTAGAGCTCATAGAGGTTAATTGTGGCTTTTGCTCCCATCAGCTTAATAAACATTATATAATTGTTGAATAAATAAAGTTACTTTAGGTTTTTGCGATTCTTAGTTTAAATCACTTCATAGAGATTCCTTCTGGTGAAATTAAGGTACACATCGAGATTTTATCAGTGTTGTGAAGAAATAGGCTATCGATTCCTAACGGCTCGCTACGATTGTTTAGGTAGTTAAAAGACCACAAGACTTGAAATTTGGCTATAATAATAGTTATGTAATAAACCGAAGCCAAAATAAGACCACTACCTCTTGCCGGCTCACAACCGATGTGGTAGTCATTTAAAGGGTGGAGGTAATAATAATAAAAACTGTGGGCTGATAAAAGTTTACTGCCTCTTGCCAGCTCACAACCGATGTGGCAGTCTTCTAAATAAGGCACATAGTAAGATTAATAATCCGAGACTGATAAAAGTTTGCTGCATCTTGCCGGCTCACAACCGATGTTGCAGCCTTCAAAAAGGTCGAGGATCACCGAGGTCGAAATAAGACTCCTGGACCATGGTCGGCTCGCATACCGATGTGGCAATTGTTTAAAGGACCGAGGTTTAATAATGTTGCAATAATAATAATAATAAAGCCAAATTTCGACTCCGGGGTTATCTAAATAAAGCCTCCGTCTTTGGACTCGTAGTTGAGTTGTTTCGGATGAAATAAAAAGGATAACCCCTAAATCGTGCAAAATTAGAACCTTAATGTGGACCTTATTCTCACCATATCATCTCTTTAGGAAAGGATTTCAAACTAATTGTGGTCTAAACCGGGTTTACTTTATATGAATAAGACGTTAATTTATTTGTCACAAATAATAATAATAAAATCTTTAGAGGATCTAGGAATAAGGGAGCGGAAAGTAGCTATGCATTCACAATTAGCATTTATGAGTAGTGTTAGCATCTTAACTTGTATTTAACAATGATATCATTTTTAAGCTTGGTTTGGGGGCAGTGAAAAATCAAGGACGATGAATTTATCCTTTTAGTGTTTCTTGTTTCGTAAAAGTTATGATATGAATGAATGATAATAAATGCATAAAAATGATAAAACGGGGAGCTTTTCAAAACTAGTGATTTCTTAATCCCTTTAGATGAACACTTAGCTACTTTTCAAGGTAATTAATCTAAGGGGGTTGAAATTTTTAGTTTTTAAAGTGTGTATTTATGACATTGTGTGAGGACACGGCAATAGCTAAGTATGGGGGATTTTGGTATGTGCTTAAATACACATACCTTTTATCTAATAAAACGAGCTAAAAAGACCAATAATGACCAAAAATACATAAAAATGCATTGTATATGTGTATTTTGTGAATTGTGTCTTGCAGGTACGGATATTCAGTAAAAAAGACAAAAACAAAGCCAAAACGGACAAAACCGAGCACGGGAATGGAAAGAGCGTGAGAAATCAAAGCCGAAGGCGTATTTATCTTTTATGGGCCAACCCGTACCCATTTTATTGGGCTGGGTCAGCCCATTAAGAATAAATACTTATAAACCCTAAGCCTAAATATCTAAATTCAAACCCAATCCAATAATGCATGTCCTGTCCATTTAATTAATCCAAGCCCATAACCGAGCCCAAACACTTATAACCTGATCCAAGTCCAAATCATACAACTTATAAACACAGGGTCAAAGCTTATAAAGTCAAAATCACTGTACATCTTTTACCTCTTTCTCTCCCTCACTTACACATGACCTCAGGGTAAAACCAATTCACCCACACATCTCAAATGTTTCTAGAAGCCTGCCAAGTCTGACACGTCTGACACCAAGGCCATGCTGGCAATCCCAATGAATCTTATTGGAGGATAATACGTGGTGTGATCTAAGGGCTCAGATTGATTGATTTGAGGTTGTTATAATTCAAAGGCTTGGATTGAAGGATTAAGGGAGCGTCTCAAGGCCTAGAACCTTCTCTTCATTGCTATAAATAAGGCTACATTTACACAGAGATAATCATCCAGGGTAGGAGTAGTATAATCTAGTGTAGGCGTGGTTATTCTTATTTTACAGCTTATTTACTGCTTATTTTTATTGTATTTTCTTTTCAAGTAATGCAACAACTCCTTTATTAATGCAATTTAAAGTTTTGAGTTAATTCTGTCCTTCAAGTTTAGTCTTATTTTTTTAAGCATTTAAATATCAAAAAGTGATTGGATTTTACTTAAAGCTAGTTTAATAAGCTCTTATATTCATGTGTTTCTTAGATAAGCTTTCTCAAAAGCTTATCTAAGCTATTACTGTTTCATTATCACTCCCAAAACTCCTCATCTTAACTCGGAAGATAAGCCAGATTGGGATGGGCTTATTGGACCCCACTAGCTTGTGCAAACAAGCTAGAGCTTGTTGATAAGATCTTTTGAGCATTTATTATCCCTGTTTTGAGCAAGGGATTAATGTAAGTCCATTTTGCCATTTTTAGCTTCATTTCTGTTTTGCTAATTGCATTTGCTTATTTCTGCTTAATATTGCTTTTTATGCTTATTTAAATGCTTTTTATGTTTATGTTCAGCTTATTAGTCATTTAGTTTGTTTTTTATATAAAACTGCCTTTTGTATGCTTTATAACTGCTTATTTGAATCTGCTTATTCTAGTGCTTATTACTATGATGTTTTTGCTTATTTATCATCTAAATGTCTTATGCTCATCTGGTTTTCACTTTTCACTCTTTAAAAATCTATTTTAAAAGCTTAAAATGAGTTTTCTTATTTTAAAGGAGTGTTTAGGACAGCAGCACTAACCTTGGTTAGTGCTGCTTGCTGTCAACTTTGGTTGATAAGCCAAATCCCATAAGCTCTTTTAAGGTATTAGGAACTGTTTCCAAAAGTTTGTATGGTTTGAAAGTCATTTTTAATGTTTTCCCTAAATGATCTTAGAATCTATGATATTTAGGCATAGTTAAACTGCTTATTTTGAAGATTAACTTAAAAGTTGTTTTAGTGGCTTATTTAGGCTTGTTTTTGCTTCAGTATGCATGTTACATTAGTTTGCTTAAGCCTGCAGTTACACTTAAAGTTTGAAAGCAATCTGTCATATTTGGTAATTGGTGAACTTTGATTAAGGTTTATAGGACTACTTTTGATCCTAGATTTAAGATGGTAATATTTTGTTTTAGGTTCTGAAAATCATAGCACAAGCTTATTGGCTGATAAGCTAAATCTGTTTGGGCTTTTAGAGCTTTAAAACAACTTAAGCTAGCTTAAATATAGGGCTGCAAAAGCCTTTTTGATTCTATTTCTTAATTTTTATACCAAAGCTGCTTATTTGAATTCCAGTTTATTTGGCTTAATGTCAATGCTTATTTTTTGTTTAAATTTGCTTAGTAAGTCTAGAATAGGTTATGCTTATTAGTCTTTGAGTTAGCTTATTTTGTCTTATAGTTTAATCTGTCAAAACGTAAAAACTTTAAAGCTTTTTAGCTATTATGAGCTTTTCATTGCTTATTTCTGTGCTTATTTAAGGTTTTCAGAAAAAGTCATTTCACAAAAGTTGCTTATTTTCATGTTTAAAAGCTTTTTCAAAAACCAAAAGTGCAAAATAAAAATGGAAACGGTTGGAGAGTATTGGGAGGTCTCGAACCCGAGACCTCAACCGTAACCCTCCAACACCTTACCATCTCTGCTAGTGGGACAATTCAAAAGAAACCTCCCACTAGTTTTCTTTTAACAGCTTTTAGCTTATAGGCCTATCAGCCCTTTTGAGCTTATTTTCGGCTTATTCCAATAAGCTGGAAAACCTAATTTTTTTTTCTTAGGATTAGATTAGTTAAAAGTATTTTATGTAATTCTCTTAGAATTTTTATAATTAGTTTAATATTTTTAATGCATTTTTTTAGATTAAAATTGTTTTTAATTCATAATAAATAAAATAAAAGTCTAAAAAAATATAATTTCTTTTTCAAAGATTATTTTTATACATTTAGGTTTTATAAATTTGAATTTTAAGTTTTTAGAATTTATTTTGCTTTATTTTTGCTTGCATGTTAGTCGTTAAATTCCCGTTAAGTGTTTAATTGTCGTTTAAATTTAATTGAGTGTACCTTTTATTTGCTTTCCTCTTGCGTTATTAGACTTAGAAACCAAAACCAAATATTTAATGACATTCAAGCTCGATTCTCGACATAACCGTAAATTTCCATTCACCTCTCACCGAGGAGAACGATACCCGTGTTGATTACTCATTATTCTTTCCTAAGAATAATTTGTATGATACTTAGCTTACGTATACTTATATATATATATATATATATATATATATATATACATATATATTACATTTGAGTGTTATTTGTTTGATACGTATTTAGACGAACATCAGGAGTAAATGCTATCTCTTCCAATTAATGTGAAACACATTGAAGAACATTTACTCCCAAACAAACCGAAAGAACTACTAGAGCTGAAGCTCAAGTGTTAATTAATAGTTTGTTCTTAAACTTGTAACTTTGGTTCGAGTTTAAGTTGGAGGAGATCACCTCCATTGTCACTCAACCACTTTGCTATTTCGCAAGCAAAATGTGTCATAGATTCTTTATTTGATTCTAATAAGAACCTATACGTTGAAAAGTTACTTATGTGTGTTTTAAACTTGTTTGTAATATTATCCATATATATCTGTTTAAAACTTACTTTGTTGCTATGGAATGTGATTAGTTTAACTT
>BQNB010156226.1:0-15291 GCA_026074375.1 Tanacetum coccineum | reverse complement strand
TCGGGCTACCTAAAAGAGTAGTTTTGTAGAGATTAGTCGGCTCACAATGTCGAGTTAGTTAATAGGTAAATCAAAAGAAGAAAAAAAAATAGTAATTATCCTCAAGCTTATATAATATATATAAGATATGAATCTATTCTCTTCATATGATTTCGATAATACTCTATAACATAACTTATAAAACAAAATAAAAATAAAAATCATACATGTATTTAAAAAAACATAATGTCTAAACCCCGTGCGTGCACGAGCATTAAAACTAATAATAATATGATGAAAAATGATAAATACCATGTGAACTATAATATAGTATTAAGCAACCTTTTCTAAAGTACAGTAGTAATATTGCAACCATATATGACCTAACTCAACCTTTTAACCTGTTAGCTAATACTCCTAGCAAAATTGTAAAAATCTTTTCCAACCGGGTGGTCGAGTATTGTCTAGCGATTAATCTGTTATGTGACGATCAATCGGAGATGAATGGGATTGGTTTTCTTTTACAAATGTGCAATTGACATGGTTGTGTGAGAATGTAAATAGTGGTGTGTCAATGTGTTCGTAATTAAGAGTTTGTCTTTGAAATAAAAGTACCCTTTCTGTATAGACAAAAATAACATGATAATATGCGCGTTCAAGTGTTTGAAGGTGTGCTTATTTGAGACTATGAGCTAAACACGTAACTGGCTAACCGTGCTTTTTACCGAGGTCAAAGTCCAAAACTAAGCTTAAAAACAGTTATTTAACTGGTTCTTGCAATCTTGCCATGATCGATTGTCTTTCTTCACAACAAATGCTTGTCCTCTATATGAGACATTAGATTGGTATGCTTTAACTCCCAACCATTATGACAATTTAGTTGCATTTACTATGGAAATACATCGTTAGAAAGTCAAAGGAAGACTTTGATGGACAATAATTCAATAAGAGTTAAAAAGGTCAAGTGGGTTGCATGGGACCAAAGTCTGGATTTGGTGGGGTGGGCGTAGATGCTCCCTTGTTGTTCTTTTCTTTGAGCAGTAGATGCTCCCTTGTTTACAGGAACTACTTCAATTCCCACTTCTTTTTATTCGAACCCTTTGTGTCTTTATCAATCACGTGTTCCTTTTCCAGATTCGGTGATTCATGGTTAGTGTATGTTGAGCACTTTTTTTACTTTAATAGGGCTAAAGAAGTAGTCTTATTTATCCTATTTTGTAAGATTGTTTTCCTTTTTCTGGATAAGAAAATTGTATTAATATTTAATAAAACAAGAAATAAAAGTTCTGGAAATTTTGGTTAACAATCTAGCCTACTCATGATAAGGTGAAGCTACAACACCAATTGCGTATCTGCAAGAAAGAGGTTCGGACTCCATATTTGTTGAGAACTTGAAGATGAGCACCATTTGTGATATGTTTTTTAACTCCTTTTATTTATATTTTTATCATATATAAGAGAGCACAAGGTGCAAATATTGTGTTATTTATGATGATACGTTAGCTCTTTTTTTACCTTAAACAAAATTCCAATAACATAATACGCTTTTCATTGATGATGGATATGAGTGAACTAAATGAATAACTAATGAATATGAATATGATCATGAATGTTTAAAACAAGCTGGAAAACTCGTGCGTTCTGCGGGATGTCAACTTTTAGAATATGACGGTTTACTAAAATTAAATTTTGGTTATCGTTTCATGGGCTTATTGGTTTTTGCCTTTGGTCTTTGAGTGTTCCATATATGGCCCGTTATGGTTGATGGGTTTTTGCTAGGGGTGGAAATGAGCCGAGCCGCTCGTGAAAAGCTCGGGATCGGATCGGTAAAAAGCTCGAACGAGCCGAGCCTAAAATAAAAACGAACAAATGGGTCACAGTAGGAATAGATAAGAATAACTAGTGGTTTATTTTTGTTTCCGTTTTCCTATGGTAAAAATGCTTTTTTTGTCTTATTTTCTTTTGCTATTTGTAGAATGTGCAGATGCTTGAATATAGTGTCACCTAATATGAATTTGGTTGTGGGGCCCTATCTTTTTTCGTTTGTTGTATCAGAGGCGGAGCCAAGGAAATGATATTGGGGGGGCTCAATTTTTTTTTCAAATAATGTTAGAGGGGGGTTCGATAGTTTCCGATCATAAATGTATGCTCGGCTTCTATAGTTCTCGATCAAAAAGTGCATTTTTCGCCATTGAAGATAGCTTTGTCGTCGGCCGGTTTTGGGGGGGGGGTTGGGGGGGAGCACCCCAGCCCCCCCACTGGCTCCGTCATTGGTTTTGTATGATTGGGTTTATGAAAGTCGTTGTTGTTTGTCATTATGCCGTGCCATGCGGGTTAGTCTGAATCAAAAACGGAGTGAAGCGAATATGATAGTCACCAGACAGTATCGGATGAGATGAAGTCAGCAGTGTACAATCACAAAGGAGTATTTTCTAGAGTTATATGCGTTTAGGAGGGTGAGCGAGGAAAAAACCGAAATTAACCGAAAAAAAACGAATAACCGAACGAACCGAAAATCAATCGAACTCGAACTACGAATTAGGTTATAGGGTAGGTTATGGTTATTTTTAAAAGTCTAATAACCGAACGAAAACGAAAATTCATATTAATATTTTATACTATTTTTATTATATTTATATATATAAAAAAGATCAATTAATTTTATATATTAAAAAAAAATTAATATTTATATATATATATATATATATATATATTTATATATTTATATTATATATATATATAGATATATTTATATATATTATATATATATATATTATATATTTTTCTATATATATATATATATATATATATATTCTAGATCCTAAGGCAGGGCTCGTTGGGCGGTGAACTTTAAGTTTGTTGAAAGAAGAAACATTTAACATTTTGATTGTTGTTCGATATTGTTTTGGTTGTTCCAACTGTTTGCTATGATTTACATAACTTTGTTGGATTTTGATTAATGTTGTATCATTTAAAACATAGTTGTTCAGTTTTGTTTTGCCCTGTTGCAGTTTCGATAAAAATAACCTATGTTAATGAAAAAACACTTATACTAAGTGTGTCTTATAACTAAAAACTAAGCGATGGGTGAGAATGTTGACAAAAATTGATTTGCAAGAGAGTAAAAATAATATTGTGAAGCATGGATGAAACAAATAAATAACAAGATTAATAAAACATAGTATACAACTTGATAAATTTCACATTTATAATAGAATGCTAGAGGAACAAAAGAAAAGGGTTAAATACATTGTCGGACTTATATTGGGATATTCAGTTCCTTTGTATCATATAATTTGATAATTTTTTTTAGTTAAAGGCAGTCTTTTTGTGTTATTAGTATCATATAATTTGGTTAATGATATACCCTGAATTGGTAAATGCTTTCATATTATATAAATATTTAAACTTCTAATTCTCTGTACCATTAAAAGACAAAATATGGATAATATTCATGATTTATTCATATACTCAAAAATTGGTTTTTAGGACTATGTAGATCCAATTTAAGTAGTATTGTCAACTGTGGTTACAAAATGGATCACTATTGTGTTATTTTAAGTAAGCGAACCTATTTCAGCACACATTTTCAAGATCTCCCCATTTGGATTAATAAAAACAACTGAAGGAAGTATCACATACATTATTTCGTTTAGTTTTTGAGGCATCGTAACAACAGGTGTATAGTTCTGGTAAAAGGAAATTGACTCAAGACTTTGCTTGTTCACTTTCGACATGCATCACATTAGGGCTTAAACAATTTAAAGTCTTATAGAATCAACTCCAAATATCTAGCTGAGAAAATATATATGTTTAGAATAAGAATCCAATTTTCTTTAATGAAAAGTTTTAAATAATTGTACGCATTTGAGTTACAATTCAGGTAAATACTGGAATAATCATTTATTTTCCAACATAATCATTTTCGCTTATGAACTACCACCTGTATATACAAAATCGAATGGCCATCTATGCCCATGTCCATTAGCCTATTGAATGTCCTTTCATTAGTCCCTCTTTTTGTTGAAAAAAAACCAAAAATCGAGGTTAAGTTTTCTAAATATGCAGATGGTTGATAACTAACTTTTTTACTTACACATACAAAAAACAAGAGCCCCAGTTTTGAGTTTCAATTAGCAAGTCTCTTAAACATGCCAATTCATAACATTTATGTATATTACATAGTTACCCGTTCAAACTTTCTTACATTAAATTTATCATATAATCCAATTTTAAAAGGTCAGCAAACACCCTTAATTAAATGCTGATTCAAAAATAGCATTTGACCAAGTTAGATCAGCAATAACAACAGTTTTTGGTTAGGCGTTCTAGTATTAACTCCATGTAGTCCATCCATAATTGAATATTTATCAGCAAAAGCTAAACAGCCTGGCAGCGTGCTTACATCATCTTGTTCATTTACCGTCGTATCAATCAAATCTCCTAAATCACAACAAAATACAAAACAGATCCATCATATTCATTTTATATTGACAAACAAAAAAAGAAGAATACAGGAATAAACTTGAGGTTTATTAGTATGACTTGACGCTTTGCTACATCTAAGTGCAATACTGGTGTATCAACAATCCTAAATCGTAGGGGTTCAATTCCGTCATATTTATGCAAAAAAAAACAGATCAACAATCCAAAATGGATGTTTGTTTATGCTTCCTTTGGTGCGTATGGAACTTATATGCTTTCCGGCTTGCCATTATACAAACGTCAACCGTTATAATGTCAACTTTCCACCATTATTTTCTAGACTCGAATCATAGCATATATCAGTACACAAAATAACATTATATCACAAAAAATAGACATTTAAAATATAACACACGTACAGGTGAGCTTCTTGGCTGAATGAACAGAACAATCAACGTCAGTTTGTGGAAATCATCATGCGTTAATCTCAAACTGAGGGATTTTACACACGCCACTACATACAAAGAACCAATTTGACCCGGAGAAAAGTACATGTTTTTAATCTACTTACTGAATCCAGACCAATTATCTACCTTTCCTTATAAGGGTATTGTCAATAGCTCAACAATATAAAAAATACCCGAATTGTGCCAAAACTGAGGTAATTATTGACGTACCAAAAAAACAGTTTCATTGTTGGTTTTTATACGAATGTCAAATTGGTAATCTTGGAATTGGATCTTTGGCAGGAATTGTATTTATTGCATTATTTGGGAAAACAGTTATATAGTTATATCAAGCATGTGCGGAATTCCTATCGCGGAAATTCAAATTATTTTGCTGCTTCATAACGCTACAGATAAATACATGGGAAGTCTGAATTACAAAAAGCAATGATTGGTAATGTGTATCCAACTGCCCCAATGTTTTTATCGCCTCAACTTTTGCAAGTGTTTCCTAGAGAGATTCCGGGATGACAAAAATTAGAAAATCTACGATTGTTCTCATAGCTTATTGTATCTCTGTTTGCATCCTTTAAAAAAAACCAAGTACATTAAAAAACATGCATATGTAAGTGGCATACATGCTTTATTTCAAAAGTCATACTGTTTTTAGTGAATGAATGAAACTGATTATTCTTCTATATAGAAGGTGCTACTATTATCAGGTTCATTCATGTAGCTGCTTAATTTGTTTTAGTTGATAAGCATAGTTTAAACTAAAACATTGCCATTCGACCCGTGGGTGGTCGGCACTATTCTTCTATTTCTTTATTTACTTTATCGATATAAGCTTATATGTTCTGATTGGGTTTTAAAAGTTAAGCTCAAATTTCAATATATCGTTAATTACCTCTATGGAATGTATATATATTGTCGCCATTTACACCAGGAGTTACACGACCATGATAAGTCCTTCCTCCTTGTAAAATACTTTAGGAAATAGTCATTTTCAGGTGAATAAAGAGCTTGATCTCCTGCCATAGTTTCCATAGCACCTACAGTAGAAGTTAACCCTCGCTTTAGTGAAGAATCTGGAATTCACCTCAGAATCTTTCGTCGAAGTATCTTGAATTCACTATAATCTTTATACTTTGATTGTGATGTTGTGTTTGACTTCACAATTCCTCCAATAGATCGATTTTGAGACTTGAGGATTGACCCGCTCAGTTACATGGGTCCAATGCTGAAAAAGACATCCTCAACATTCTTTATGGTTAATAGATAGGCCATAAGACTAAAGTATCAAAATCATCAAAATCCTGAATTAAGGTTATAAACACGAAAAAACAAAAATATACATATTAATTCTTCTTGATATTGAGGTTTTAATTGTGTGTCAATCATTTGAAAAGTGTTATTGTAACAACATGCTTATTTTACTACTGTATAATTGAGGGATTCTCATCATGATTGTATTTGCCTTTCCTTTAGTGTGCAACTAAATTTCTATATGAAACATGTAATCAGTTTGTAATTTGCCATGATCAAAAATTTCCATACCTCTTTACAAAATCTATAGTAACACATACTGATCCATGTTTATAACCTTTGTATAGTCTGTATCTTGCATTAGTGGCACACACAATATTGAACTCATATGCTTATTTTTTTTTTTTTTTTTTTTTTTTTTCCCAATTTTTTTTTTTTTTTTACTAGCTGTTTATTTTTTGGATTCAATCACAGTCAGATAAAACATGTTTTTTAGACAAAATGAAAAAGAAAATCACAACAAATAATTAAAACGTCCAATATCTTCAGGCATCGTACCTGTAATGCTTACCTCCAACTTCAGATGATGAATATTTCCTTGATGGATGAATTCAGATCCTAATTTTCACGAAAACACAAAAAGTTTTAATCCCTAAAAAGTTGATTTATTCAGATAAAAAAAATACCCGCGGAAACATCTTCGATACCTAATAACTTTAAAATAATCGATATGGTCACAAACGTACAACCCATTATATTAAAAAAAACCCATATAGCAAAAAAAAACAACACTTTAAACATGAGGCCCAACACATAAGCCATATAAAAAAAATTATTACTAATATACACATTTGTCGACAAACTAGCCTAAAATTCGCATAAAATGTGGCCCAAAGTAAAAAAAAAAACTAGCCCAAAATTAGCCTGAAATCTGGCCCAAAGTAAAAAAAAAAATACAAAACGGTCCCTCAACTTTTAACTATTTACGATTTTCTTACACAAAAAATCCCGTAAAAAAATTAACAAAAAAAACTCATCAAGTTTTTATTGTTCACAACTTTTTTACATTCATCGGCAAAAAAAAAGATATCGAACCGTCCCAAAAAAAGGAAAATATTCGGGAAAAAATTAACCCGTCCCAACACAATTTTTTTTTCCCGAATCGTAAAAAAAAAGAAAATATTCAAGAAAAAATTAGCCAAAAAAACCCAAAAAATAGCCTAAAATCTGGCCAAAAGTAAAAAAAAAAAATACAAAACGGACCCTCACCTTTTAACTATTTACGATTTTCTTACACAAAAATTCCAGTAAAAAATTTTACAAAACCGTCCCAAAAAAAGAAAATATTCAGGAAAAAATTAGCCCGTCCCAACGCAATTTTTTTTCCCCGAATCATACAAAAAAGAAAATATTAAAAATTAGCCCCGCCATAACGCATCGCCAAAAAAAAAACCCCGAAACGTTAAAAAAAATTATTCGGGAAATAATTAGCCCCGCCGCAACGCGCGGGTTCTTTTGCTTGTTATATACATATACTGTGTGTGGAATAAAATTATGTCGTTTTGACATAATTTGTTACAGTGGTGCTATAGTAACCGGCCCATTGGGCTCCTACTTTGGGCCGGTCCATTTGACATTTTTTTTGGTTTTTCTTTTTCTTTAACTAGGCAACTTTAAAAAAAAAAGTTGCTCGCTATAAAATAGGAATTTTTTTACAAAAGTACTTATTTATTTAGATAAAAAAATATCCGTGACATGAGACCAAACACATAAGCCCATATAAAAAAAGAAACTATTGCACAAAAATAATAAATTTTTTATTTTGCTCGGCACAAGATAAGAAAAAAAAATTACAAAAGTGTTGACTTATTCATATCAAAAAATACCCACGACATGACGCCCAACACATAAACCCATAGAAAAAAATAATATTAAACATGAGACCGGAAAAATAAAGCCACACAAAATAAAAAAAAACAAAAAAAAATTAAAAAATTGAACGGCCCGCATCAACACGCGGGCAATCATGGTTAACACATATTTACCCAAATCTTAAAAAATTATATTAAAAAAAACTCAAATACCCAAAAAAACAACCTTCAACCACATAATTTTTAAAAAATTAGCACACGCAAACCACACTTATAAAACTTTGAAATCTTACCATACAAATTTTAAAAAAAACACCCACGTCTGTAATAAAAGAAACACCGTTCCGCAGCAACGCGCGGGCAACTATGCTTGTTACTATTCATTTATTTTTTTTACTTTGGGCCAAATTTTAGGCTATTTTTGGGTTTTTTTTTGGCTAATTTTTTCTCGGATATTTCATTTTTTGTATGATTCGGGAAATTTTTTTTTGTGTTGGGAGGGGTTAATTTTTTCCCGAATATTTTCTTTTTTTGGGACGGTTCGATATTTTTTTTTGTAGGACCGCATGAATTTAAAAAAGTTTTGTGAACAATTATAAAATTGAGTGGTTTTTTTTGTTATTTTTTAGGGATTTTTTGTGTAAGAAAATTCGTAAATAGTTTAAAAGTTGCGGGTTTTGAGGGACCGTTTTGTATTTTTTTTACTTTGGGCCTGATTTCAGGCTAATTTTAGGCTAGTTTTTTTTACTTTGGGCTAGAATTTGGACCACATTTTATGCGAATTTTAGGCTAGTTTGTCGACAAATGTGTATATTAGTAATAATTTTTATATCATGAAATTATGTATTGGGCCTCATGTTTAAAGTGTTGTTTTTTGTGCTAATATGGTTTTTTTTTTTAATATAATGGGTTGTACGTTGAGGGCCAATATCGATTATTTTAAAGTTTATTAGGTATCGAAGAGTTTCCGCGGGTATTTTTTTTTTTTCTGAATAAATCGGAACTTTTTGTATATTTTTTTCCTCAACCTTTGTGCATACAAATTAAAAAAAAACAAAAACAAAAAAAAAATAAAAAAACAAAAAATCGGGCTGTCCCAAAATAGAAGCCCATTACTGTAGCAATGTGGCCCACTGTCAAAACGACAGTTGATTTGTCCACAAATGTGTTACGAGTATATATTAATGACACGGTCAAATATTTATAACTAGGGTTTGATTTTTATTAATGAACAACCAGGGGCGGAGCCATTTACTAGGTAGAGGAGGACGTTGCCCTCGAATAAACTGGCCATTTTTTTAATGCTAAAACATAGTATTTTTATTGGCTTATTTTTAGCTTTGCCCTCCATCTAAAATCTCAAATCTGCCCCCGATAAGGGCTGTTAATTCATAAAAGCTATTGAAAAGCTCTAAAAGATGCTAAGAAATTGCTAAACGCTGCTAAAAAACTGGTAAAAAGTGCTACAAACGCTACTAAAATAGCTGCGGTTTTTTGAAAGATGTTTTCGGAGAATTGTTTTCCTCCCTATATGCCAGATCCTGGCTCCGGCAATGTGAACAACAAGTGGTATTAGGATGTTATCCAAGTGTGCCTGGATTTTTAAATTAAGTTTCGTTTTTCTATAGACAGCAAAAAACTATACTCCACCATCCGTAATTTCCCCTAATTAATGCTCCACTATTGGACTGTCATAGTCATCTTCTATTCAACTTTGACCTTAAAATTATTTGATGTGGTGTTTATATTATACTTGATGCAAAATATATTAAATGGATTGTATTTTGAATGTACTTTTCAGTGGTATAATTTTCATCATGTATTATATAACACAAAACAAAATAATTTTAAAGTCAAAGTTAAGAAGAATGACTTCGAAGTCAATAGTGGCATATTATTTTAGGGACGGAGGGGAGTAATATATATTGTAAACTTTTTGTTAACAAATTAATTAGGTTTATCTATCAATATTTTTATGTATATATTTAACATCCACAGGATGACCACACTAGATATTCGCTCTCTTCATCACCATAATTTTTTATACATCAATGCACTATTAATGAAATATTTTTGTTAATGATTGGAGGGAGAAAACATATATAGATAGAAAAAAAATCACTCACTTGATGTCATGCCTCATGTAAGCCGTTAGTTTCTTTAACTCATTTATTTCAAAAAGCCACCTTCTTTAAATCAGTGATTTACTAATCAATAAATTAATACTATTTGGTTTCAAACTCATAAGACATATACTATATGAAAAGTAAAAGATATTTTGGAAGATTTGGTTCCATATCAATATGACCAAATTAATTAAATAGTTTTAGCTAGGCCGATTATTTAATTAGAATATGATATTTTTAGATTTATCTTACTTAATATATCCAGTATTTGTTTTAGTCAATACAACAATCTATTATTTTCATATATAATGACTTTCTTTTCTCTCTCTGCCTAACCCTAATACTACAAATATTATATGAATTTTTAGTATTAGATAAGCATTTCTTTTTATATTATGGAAACTTTGCATTTGATTGTATCCATCATTCCTTATAACAAACATTCACACTTAGAAAAATACATCTAATACCGTATTTCTATAAGATCCAGCAAATAAGTTATCAAATATTCAATTATGTGTTTACATTTTCGGACTTTAGAGTTATAAAGGAATTAAGTATTACTGGCATTCTAATTGCGGTGATATAAGAGTGAAAACTCGAGATATTTATTTATATTTTTAACAAAATTAATGACTAAGAAAAAAATCCATTCTATGACCGTGTAGAAAAAGCTGTCGACACTACAAATTATTTAACGCGCACGAATTGTAAGCACGCTGAGAAGTCTAACTAATAAACAGCGACGTGATTTAATTGTTAATCATAAATGAATATAATTGGAAACGAAGATCGTACAAAAAGAATGGACTATGATAATGGGATTGCGTTATGTTTTTATGCAAAAAAGAGTCTGAGAGAATCTCAGTCCCTAGCTTGAAAGCAATATGCGACCAAACTCAAATTAGTCTACCAACTTCAATTGTTGTTGAGTTTCAATTGGAAGGGTTTACCAAATTGTTAATTAATGCTAATTAAGTGTATCACTTTATTGGTTAATTTATGTTATGAACTTTACAAACGTCTATCTTTTAAAAACATAATTTCTGTAATAAAATTAAGGACAAAAGCTATAAATGAGTAATGTACTTTTTGTTTTGTGCTATTATGAGTAACCTACTTAAAAAAAATATCAAAATGAGTAACTTACTTTGAAAAAGTCATCAAAATGTGTAACCATTATTTTTTTTAAAAAAACAAAAAAAATTAAAAGTAAAAGTCAACTTTTTTTTGAAATTTTTTTAAAAATTAGTTGTTTTTTTTAAAAAAAAAATGTGTATAGTCAAAGTAAAAGTCAACTGTTTTTTAAAAAAAAATTATTTTTTTTTAAATTTTGTATAATCAAAGTAAAAGACAACTTTTTTTAAAAAAATTTAAAATTGTTTTTTTTGTTTTTTTTTAAATTTATACTTTGTTTTATCACAATTTTTTTAGAAAACATAAAACAAAGTATAACAAAAAATATTTACATTTTTTTTTTTTTTTTTTAATTTTTAAAGAAAAATCGCTTAAATTTTTTTTGTTATATTTTGTTTTATGTTTTCTTTAAAAATTAAAAAAAATTAAAAAAAGTGTAAGTAATTTTTGTTATAATTTGTTTTATGTTTTCTAAAAAAAATTGTAATAAAACAAAGTATATTTAAAAAAAACAGAAAAACAATTTTAAATTTTTTTTTAAAAAAAAGTTGACTTTTACGTTGATTATACAAAATTTTTAAAAAAATTAAAAAAAACAGTTGACTTTTACTTTGACTGTACAAATTTAAAAAAAAAACAAAAAACTAATTTTTAATTTAAAAAAAAAAAACTTGACTTTTACTTTTAAATTTTTTTTGTTTTAAAAAAATAAATAATGGTTACATATTTTTGTGACTTTTTCAAAGTAAGTTACTCATTTTGATATTTTTTTAAGTAGCTTACTCATAATAGCACAAAACAAAAAGTACATTTTTTTTTGAACGGCGATTTATTAAAACACTAGCAATGAGCTAGATTAAACAAGAACAATATAATCTTTTATAGTGTATTATCAAATGATAGAGATCCTTTAAAGTTCAAACAAACTTTATCGGTAAAATTCTCTCACAACATAACAGTTGGGTCTACGGAGGGACTCGGTTTACTTTATTAGTGTGAGATTACTTTACCGGTAAAGCTTATTTGAACTTTAGAAGATCTCTATCCATTATCAAATGGTGAAATTTGAAAAAAGAAAGATGCGTACTATTAACTTTTTATCAATACATCCAACACACACTTGTAAAAGCTATTGCGTCAATTACTAGGGGTGAGCATCGGGTCGAAACCGACCCGAAATCGAAACCGAGTTAAGGATTTTTAGAAACTAAGAACCGAACCGAATGAATCTTATATAAACCGAAACCGAACCGAATAAGCTCGGTTCGGCTCGGTTCGGTTCGGTTTAGTGGTTCGAACCGACTAAAATGTCGGGTTTGAGCCGAACCGAACCGAAACCGAACCGAACCGACTAAACCGAAATAGATATCCAAAACCGAAAACCGAACCGAATAAGCTCGGTTCGGCTCGGTTTGTCGGGTCGGGTCGGTTTTCGGTTCAGTTTGCTCACCCCTATCAATTACTATACTACTTTAAGAAAAAAATAAATCTTTAAATATACAACAAGGCTTGAGTGATCAACTAAATATGGAAATAAGATAGACATAAATATAGTGGCTTTTTAATAAATAGGATCCATCCTTAAAAAGGTTTTTTTAGGTTTAAACACAAGAAAGATAACCAAAAATTTCCTTATCATCATCTATTCAATACGTGTTTATTTTATTAGACCATCATGCGCAGGGACTCAAGTCAAACTGTCAACTTAATATTTATCCTTCACAATCATTCAAGGCAAAACCCCACTTTTGATACCTACCGTTTTATTTTCGTTTATATTTTTTTCAAACCAACTAATTTTTCATTCATTAAAATTATAATACGAAACAAAAAAAAAACGATTTGACAAAAGTTGCTCACTGAGCGTAAATCCTGCCGACTAACTAATACAATACCATTTTTCATATGTGGCTCCATTTACTTCAAATAGAGCCGCATGAGGGATTTCATCAATAAGTCGTCGAATAACGGAGTATAACTTAAAATGTTAAAATCGTTATTCGCACCCGCTACACAAAAAAGACATGCCAAATCCACAAATCGTACGACGTAACATCTTCAAGCATTATAGTTATATATTTTTTATCACCACTTACAAATTGCTCGTGCCATGCTTTTAGATATTTTGTCCATTCCTAATGCATATAATCAATGTTTTCAAGCATTCTCGAAAACCAAAGAACCCTCTTATGTGTAGCATATAAACTTTGAATGTTAATAAAGTCTTGTTTCCTTAAAAACTTAGAAATGTACAAATCAATAATGCACATAGCAAAAAAAAGACAATCGCATGCACAATGCTCTCCAATTTGTAAATATTATACTATATAACAGTTATCAGAGTTCATATGTGAGCCGGTACTATTGTGAAGCCGCTAAAGTTGGAGCTGGATTGAGAGAAGGGATTGGCTTGGAAGCACTGAAGAGCCATGGCTCAATCTGACAGTGTTCACAAGTTGAGCCGACCCAAGCCGTTAGCTTGAGGATTAAAAAAATAGATAGTGGCCTCTCCACTATATTTGCCTCCTGCTGCATGCTCGACACTTGTTTTCCATTATTGTTTCCACAACATTTATTCTCCAATAAGAATCACTCTTCATTTATTTGTTTATCAAATGCATCAGGTGTTGTTCCATATGACAATTGGCGTAGGGCGAAAATGAATTTCATAATAACACTTAAAGTCATTAGAAACTTGGTCAGACTTTAAAGAACTGAAAATGCTCGGAAATAGGATCGGCAATGCAAGTAGATATAACTTTGACTATTTCTAAAAATAGTTTCATGCTCATACGATATTGACTTCTAAAATAGTACTTCGGATATTTTGGATCATCACGAAAATAGTCGGCCATCAAACGTTCTTCTGCAAGTTTGTGGTCACGGTATGTCAGATACGTGATCGTGAACTTTGAGATTCTTGTTATTGCAATGATTGGTGATACTCATAAGCTTTCATAAAAAAGAAATAGGCACCTTCATTATCGGATTCGTATACAACATGTTGGAATTTGTTATGTAATAACCTACTTATTAACACGAGTGTGCAACAGATATGATCACGTATGATGTAACTAATTAACATAAACATAAAAGGAAAGCGTACCTTTTAGCGTCTTGTTAAACAATCAAAAGGAGCAAGTTCGGGTACTAATTTCCCCTTAAGAATTCACAAAACAATAATAAAACCACCAAAGTAGGTGATTTCTATGTGTATCCACATAACACGTCCTTGATTCTACTACGTAAATGCTAGTTCTTGAATCACGAAAACAAACTAAACACTTTTAGTTGCTTAACCAAAACAAACCGAAAACCCTAAGGGTTTGAGTTTCGATCGGCTAAGAACAAAGACGGAAGAAGAACATAAGTTTAGCTTGATTGGTGATCCAATATTAACCTAAACAATGAATCGTCAATTCATTATATTGGGTAGATTACTTGGTGACCAAGTCGGGTTCCACCTTCTCTTGTTTCCCTACTTATTCGACCAACCCCTTTAACAATATGGTTTTACCATATTGTTTGGGCTATTATGGAATTTAGACAAGTCTTGCACTTTCCTAATTGTCATTCTTTAGTTAATTAAAACGTCTAACGGATTACCTAACGATCGTTAAGCTTTATCATGAAATAAACTTAATATAATTAATATAATACATTAATTACATTAAATATAAACAAATATAATACATTTACTATATTAATTACATTATTAACGTAGTCTCTCAATGTATACGTGTGTGACCCCATATGCTCACATATATCTAGCCGTATAAATATCTATATGACATGAGCACTTCTCAATAGCTCCTACTTGCGAAATTCATGGTCACATAATAAACTATACTAACATTGGTAAGCGTCTGGCAGCACGCTAATGCTCCCAGAAATACATGTGTGTAGTTTCGTTAAACGTCTCAGTATAAATGGTTTATTCTTATTCATCCTTTTGTTACAAATACTGTAACACCCTCAAATCTGAGTATGCAGCGGAATGTTGAATATCCGAAGGCGTTACATTATTGGGTCAATAGCACA
>BQNB010156225.1:2590-15291 GCA_026074375.1 Tanacetum coccineum | reverse complement strand
GCTTTAAAATAAAAATATATTGTGGGTAATGCATCATTCACTTTTAGTTTAGGGGCAGCAGTATTAATAGGCCTGGCAGTACTAATTGATGCTGCTGCTCTTAGAGAGCTTTGCTTAGCAGCATTAACTGGTACTTGTCCTGACTTTGTTGCAACTGCTATTGGAACAAAATTCCTTTTAGGATGTGGGTGAGTTAATTTATTTTGGTGGTTCATCCTTTGAGCATTGTTCCATACTGGTCTAATTTCCCTTTGACAAGTAACCCTTCCTTTATTATTCAACACTGGTTTTTCTACAATTTTCTTGTCATGAAAATCACAGTCTTTGATTAAATGATTAAAACTCCCACATACAAAACAAGCTTTCTTTATAGACTCAAAACCATTTCCAAGTTTCTGAGTCATCATCCCATTCTAGTTTCTTCTATTATCCCTAGGATTTTGACTTTTCCTAGGATACTCTACTTGCCTATGTGTGTTTTCCTTATTAACAGATTTCACACACTATCATTATCACTATCAATGTCCCAATCTTCAATGATAGGAGCACTAGGCCTAACAATTTTAGGCTTTTCTTCAATATCCGTACTAGTCTTAGATATACTAGTTTCAGTCTCACTCACTTTAGTCTTATAGACATAATCATCTAACCTAGCAAAGGATAAGTCAGGTCTTGAGGGCATGTAGTTCCCAGTGTAGGGAAGGGGAACTGCATGAAACCCTTCACCTGTTTTGAATCTATCATTTACTGGACTATCATCCAAATCACTTTCTCTACTGTTGAACACACTATAAACCAATTCACTCTCATTCATTTGACTATCATAACCAAGACCAGCTTTGTCTTTAGCACTTATTTGACTATTAATCAGTTTAGTTAGATTCTTTGATGATTCTTAAAAATTTTCTAGTTTAAGTTTCAAATCATCTTTCTCTTTTAAAGCTTCTTCAAACTGATTTTTAAGGTGTTTGATAGAAATATCTTTCACTTGGACATCATACTTTAAAAATGCAATATCTTCTTCATAAACAGCTTCATTCTTTTCATGTACAACTATCCTAGCTTCTAATATTCTAATCCCATTTGATAACCTATAATTTCTAGATTAGATTTATTAAGAGCTTCACATTGTTGATCATACTGTTTTTAAATAGTTTCATATGATTTTAAGCAATCTTTAGAGCTAGTATGTATCTCAGAGTCTGAACTTGATGAACCTTGGGATGTATAGGCCATTAGAGCAAAGTTTGTGCTGCCTTCTTCAGCCTAAAAGCTCCAATCATAACCACCTATCCCATCTTGAACAACCAAGGCATTTGTAGTAGATGTATCCACTGGTGCATTCCTTCTTGGACCATCTCCATTTCTATTCCCTTGATTCCTTGGTGCCCTGCATTCTCTAGCAAAGTGTCCTTTCTTGTGATAGTTGTAACATTCAACCTTTGTCTTATCAAATCTAACAATTTCTTTGCCATTGAAATTCAGATTCCTTCCTGTCTTCTTTAAGAATCTTTTTACCCTTATGGTAAGCATGGCCACCTGCCATTTGAGATCCATCTCTTCAAGATCATCAGTATCAATCTGCTCCAGATATTCATTGTCTAATTATGGAGTATTAGATTGATTAGCAAAGAAGGAAAACATGACATTATCAGCATAAGTTGAGGAAGAAGTTTGTCCCTGTCAACTAGCAGTAGTAACATCATGAGCAGTATTAACTGTTTCATTAGTATTGCTAGTGTTTTCTAAAGATACAAAAGCCACATTCTGAGAGTTTGAGCTTGAGATTGATTGGCCTTTCTCAGATTCATACACCTTCAGATTATTATACAAATCATCCATGCTCAATGTGTCTAGATCAAATTTGTTTCTTATGATTAAAGTAATATTGTTCCAAGCTGATGGTAGACTTCTCAGCAACTTCAAATTTGCATCTTCTTGAAAGATAACTTCACTATGAATTTCCAATTGGCTGATGAGTTTCTGAAACCTATCATAGGTTTTATCCAGTCCTTTAGATCTTGATGCAGCAAAATTCTCATATTGCTGCTTCAGAATGGTTTTCTGCATTTTCTTTGATTCTTTGTTGCCTCCAAACCTGGCCTTGATTGCTTACCATAAAGTCTTTGCATCCTTGATTCCATGAAACTTCAATAGGTGCTCATAAGGAATGGCCAACAAAAGAGTGCTTTTAGCTTTCAATTCATTCTTTCTTGCTAGCTTTTGTTCAGTAGTTTTAGGAGGAATGGGACCTTTAGTACCATCACTAGCTGATGCAATAGCAGGTGCATCACCATTCACAATAACCTCCCAAAGAGAATAATCAGTGTGAGTAAGATATTGCTCCATTCTCATGCTCCAGAGATCATAGTCTCCTGTTTTGAGCATATGAAGTTTTAGTGAAGACGTTGTTTGGGTAGTTTCTGATTGTGATTCCATCTTCTCTTTGAATATGAGATCTTGTGAAGATATAGTGTTTTTCTTATTCAAAGTTTCTCAACAAGCTCTGATACCACTTGTTGATTTTTTTTGAACATATCTAACTTAGCTTGTTAAAGCTTAGTTGTGTTGGATAGATCGAAGACAACTATAATAGAAACTAAGACTGTGAATACTACAAACTATGTGGAATCTAGCTTATAATACTAAAAAGAACAATGAAACAGTAAAACAATATCTTGCTAAACTTTCAATATATTAAACACAATCAAAGTTACAGAATAACCTTGAAACTATGAATACTAACTATATTTGCTATGAAAACTATATAAAACTTCATATCTAGATCCATGCCGTAGGGTTCCTTTTATACACCAAGGAAACCCTAATGGGCTTAGAAAACGCGTTACGTGATCATGCGTATATATTCCTAATATATCTCATGCATATCACATAAGCAGTACTAACTATTTTTAACTAACAGTACTAATAATCTGACAGTACTAACATTTTGTACTAATCGTACTAACTATAACACTAGTAGTACTAACTTAGCTTGGCAGTACTAAGTCTTCTCTTGGCAGTAATAAGTTGAACCAGCAGTAGAAACTTGTAGAAGCCCTTTTCTCCTCAGTGGAGGATTTTGATCCATACCATCCTTCATTGTTTGAGTGCTAAGAAAACTGCTTGGGATCAATTTAGTAGCAACATAGCCACTGCTATCATTTGCTTGGCCACAAATAGAACTTTTAATTTTTCAAAATTGATTTTTAATGCCATGGTGAAAAACTTGGATAATCAATCTAAATTTTTAATGTATCCAAGATTTATACAAATCTTTTTAAACAAGCACAAAAGACAGCTTCTACCTCACAAAAGAACTTATATTGCTCCTACTCTTACACAAAAACCTTTTGGCAATATGAGAAGGATTTCTAAGGGTTATAATGCGATGGACATTCCATTGTTTCCAACAATGCTTGTTCAGGGTCCAATTTATCAGGGTGAAGGATCAACAATCCCAGTTGAGTCCCATCACACACCCACAGTTGCTCTATCAACCTCACCACCACATATTTCACCAACACTTAGGAGTCCTATCAGACAAGAAACTAAAGTTCCTTAGCTTAGTTCTCCTCCTCACACCAATGTAGCAGATGAGGTTGCATCCACATGTATGGATATCAGACATGGAGGGGCTGCCACTACTATCACTAGCTTAGATGCAGGACAGGTCAGTGGTAACATTAATAAGACCTCATCCGTGCCCAATGATTCACCTCTCCCAAGAGGTCACACACTTAGAAGTGATGAGGGCAGAATGCAAGAACATGAATTGATGGATTTGGTCACAAAATTGTCAAATAGATGTGAAGCTTTGGAGACAGACAAAGAAAGTCTATGGTGATGATTTTACTAGACTTATCAAGAAGGTAAAGAAATTAGAGCAGACTGTCAAGATAAGTCAAGCTAGAAGAAGGTCAAGAGTGGTTATATCTGATGATGCAGAAGAGGATTTCAAGGATTCTTCCAAATAGGGGAAGATGATAGAAGAAATTGATCAAGATGCAGGAGTTACTTTGGTTACTCCTACACATAGTCAAGAAGATCAACCTGAAGATCAGTTGGGAGTCTTTAGTGCAGCTAAGGTACTTGCAGATGCAGCTAAAAATGTTCACACTTATACTAGAAGAAGAAGGGCAGTTAGTACTGGCAGTGGTGGAGTTAGTACTGCTAGTAGATTGTTTAGTACTAACAAAGATAAAGGTAAAGGTATAATGACAGAATCTGAGCCTGAGCAAACCAAGACAAAGATGCAGCAAAGACAAGAAAAAGCTGGTTATGAAGCAGCTGTAAGATTGCAAGAATAGCTTGATGAAGAAGAGAGACAGAGGATTGCCAGAGTGCATAAAGAAACTAGTTCTTTCAATATTGAAGAATGGGAAGACATACAAGCTACAATTGAAGCTGATGAAGAGCTAGAAAAAAGGATACAAGCAGAAAAAAGAGAAAAATACTCTGAAGCTAAAAAATCAAGACTGGTTGCAGAACTTATCAACCAAAGAAAGAGTTGTTTTGCCTAACAAAGTGCTGGAGAAAGGAGGAACAAGCCACTCACACAAGCTCAACAGAGAACTTATATGTCTAACTATATCAAGCATATAGGAAGTGACACTCTGCAGCAATTGAAGAGACTTTTCTTTGATGAGCTCAAGGATTTGTTTGAAACAACAATGAGAAGGGTGCAAACTTTTCATCCAATAGAGAGTGAAGGTGACAAAATAGTTCCTGAGTTAACAACTGCAAGTTCAAAAAGGGATGCAGAAGTATAATTAGACCATGAAGGTTCTAAGAAGCAAAAGACTAATGAAGCTTCAGGGTCAGTTCAATAAAAACCAGAAGAAGAAGAAACAGAATTATCACAAGAGGATTTACAACAAATGATGATGGTAGTTCCAGTGGAAAAAGTCTATGTTGAATCCTTACAGGTCAAATATCCAATAATTGACTGGGAAATCTACTCTGAAGACATAATAAGATATTAGAGAATTATCAGAGTTGGAAACCATATAGAAGCTTATCAGACTTTTGATGATATGTTAAAGAAATTCGATAGAGATGACCTGGATAAGCTATGGAGTTTGGTTAAAGAAAGATTCAGTTCAACAGATCCTACTGATGACAAAGAAAGAACATTATGGGTTGAATTAAAGAGGTTATTTGAACCTGATACTGATGATATTCTGTAGAAGCTTCAAAGATATATGTATGATCTATTGACATGGATGTTATATGATACATGTGGTGTTCACCATATATCTACAGACAGAGGACATGATATCTTCATGTTGGTTGAGAAAGATTATCCACTGACAAGAGGGCTTCTGACTTTGATGTTGTGTAACAAGTTGCAAGTGGATCAATATTCAGAGATGGCAGATGAGCTTTTAAGTAAAATTGTCATACTAACAAACAGACCAAGACAGTAAAGTGTTTGGAAGCATCTTCTCAACACAGAAGGTTTAATTCAGAAACTTGATGATTTGAAGGTAAATCACAAGTTTAAGGGAGGATTATTGGGAATTAAGGGCTTCTATAAGTTTTTACTGCTGGTTCAACTTAGTACTGCCAAGAGAAGACTTAGTACTACCAAGCTAAGTTAGTATTGCTAGTGTTATAGTTAGTACTGCCAGTACAAAATATTAGTACTGTCAGTTTATTAGTACTGTTAGTTAAAAATAGTTAGTACTGCTTATGTGATATGCATAAGATATATTAGGAATAAATATGCATGATCAGGTAACGCGTCTTGTAAGCCCATTAGAGTTTCCTTGGTGTATAAAAGGAACCTTACGGCATAGATCTAGATATGAAGTTTTATATAGTTTTCATAGCAAATATAGTTAGTATACATAGTTTCAAGGTTATTTTGTAACTTTGATTGTGTTTAATATATTGAAAGTTTAGCAAGATCTTGTTTTACTGTTTCATTTTTCTTCTTAGTATTACAAGCTAGATTCCGCATAGTTTGTAGTATTCACAATCTTAGTTTCTATTATAGTTGTCTTTGATCTATCCAACACAACTAAGCTTTAACAAGCTAAGTAAGATCTATTCAAAAAGGATCAACACTAGATATTTTCACTATAAAAGGAACCTTGCTACAAGTCTTTCTGATCACTTATCACTTACAAAAAAATCAAATGATCCATCTTTCTCTCTACAAGAGCTCATGGCTCACAAAATAAGCCATAAAATTTTTATAGCTCCATTTTCTTGATATTACAAGTATACAAGTGTGATCAAGGGTATTATCTAGGGTGTTCTAAGTTTATTTCCCAGCTAGGGTTTCTATTTTTAAGCAAAGGTTTTTCAAGAATTAAGTTAGGGTTTCATAAATCAAGATTGGGATTTTGATAAGGTTTTTGGGTTAAAATCAAAGACTAGGGTTTCTTTTTATCATAAGATTTGTAAGCATTCTACATTTACTCTTTTGATTTTCATACATATTGATTATGTTCTTACATATTTATCTACTTACATAATGTATTTATATACATGAATATCTTGATTATTAAGTTATATCACCAACTAATAGACTTTTATAAATATTTGCAAGGAAATCAAGAACAACAATTACTTACATGATTATTAGGCATATTATCAAGTTTGTTATTCATAAACTAGCTTATTTGATTTTATAAGTTATTTTATTATATTATGAAGTGTTAGATGGGATTAGGTTAGTTTAGATGTGTTGATTGTGAAGGAGGTTGAAGTGGTTAGATTAGAGGTTGTTGTTTTGTAAAATGAGGTTAAAATTATAGTTTTAAAGTGTGTAAAACGCCTCTTAGGACATCGGGTTCTAAATCGCAGGTTATGGATTTTTTGATGAGTTAAAACCTTAAAATGTGTTAGTGCGTCTCAATACAATTCCGTGCATATAAAGAACGCGAAAAACGGACTTAAAACGAAGAAGTTATGGTCAATACTAGATTTGAAACAATACCGACAAAACAGTTTTCGGCAAAATCTGGCAGATTTATAATTCGTATTTTTAACTATTTTCGAGTCCGAACCGGCTTAAGTATAAAACTAAAATGTTGTCCGAAATGATTTTTCACTACGTATCGCAAGTTTTGAAGCCCAAAAGTGTAACACGTGAGAGTAAAACTTAATCAAACTTGGACTATTTTTCGGAATGTGTTATAAAAAGGGTTAATAACTTGAAAATGTATCATAGTTGCCACTTTTTGTTATTGTGTGTACTGAACAGTTTCTTTTCTTATTGTGTGTATTGAACTTTCATATTTTAGCCTTTTGTGTGTATTTATGACCATTTTACCTTACTTTTTTCAAATTTCGAAGGGTAAAATGGTCATTTTACATGGCATAATCGTGACGAAATACACACAAAGGTCAAAATTTGAAAGTTCAGTACACACAATAAGAAAAAAAGAAGTTCAGTACACACAATAACAAAAAGTGGCAAGTATGATATATTTTCAAGTAATTAACCCTTATAAAAATTTCTGCACTATTTTTCCTGACATGAATAGTAAAATTATGTTTTCGGACATTTTCGGTCCGTTTGGATTATAAAAACCTTAGAAAATAATATTGCATCACTTACATAATATTTATACGCGTTATAAACTTTATAAACATTATTTTATAAATTATATATATATATATATATATATATATATATATATATATATATATTGTCGTTATAAAAATAATAAAAGTGGTAAACTTAACGAAAGCATTATTTTAATTTATAAGCTAGGTCTAAAACTATTAGGTGGTGATATAACAAGATAAAATATAGTGCATCGTTTTATATTTTCAATTGTTATTCCTAATCGAGCCTACCCCCATTAATAGGTTGAGGAGGCTTGCATACCGGATCTTTTGCCTCGCGTCTTCATATGTTGTATTTTTCTAGAAATCAATTTCATCACTTGATGTGAGTTTATAGCCCCACTTTACTTATTTAACAACACTTTATGAATCTCGGGGTGAGATACATGCTTTGTTTTTACATTTAGACACAAGTACTCTGCTAAACATGTTACGAGTTGCCTAAGTGGCGATAACCCATTATGCCTAGTATAATGAACTGTTAATTACTTGGAGTAAGCGCGTGTGTTATAAATAGATCTATTTAGGATTAATAACCCCGTTCGGGTAAGTCATGCTTACTAGCTTCGGGCGACCAAACTAACAGACGTATACCATATCGAATTTTGGATGTTACGAGTTGAACATCTACACGGGTACATTATTGCATAAATATGCATACATACATAGTTGTAGCTTCAGTGTCATGAGCTTAGTGCAATCGTAATTACATTTTGTGATTTTGTATGGGATACATTATTTCACACATTGAACTCTTATGGTACCACATTTATACATACATAAACCTATGAACTCACCAACTTTATGTTGACACTTTTAAGCATGTATTTCTCTGGTGAATAAGCTGCTTGACGTACTTGATGTGCATTGGAGTCTAAACTTTTCAAGAATACATTCATGGATTTCTATATACATACAAACTATCATTCCTCGTTGTACTATTTTAGGTATTTCATTTTGATGTAAACTATTGGGATAAATGTTATAACTTATTTATTTCAATCAAATCAATGAGGGTACTTTTCAAACGACTTATTTAGAGGTCGTTCTCTTATATCTTGTGCTATTGTATTATGATGTAATGCTCCCGATTACTATTCTGCTGCAACATATTTTGGGGGTGTTACAGTAAATGCTGTTAATGCCGGTTCAAATATTGTTTATGTTTCTTGTGGTAAAGATGTGTTTATGCTTTCTTATGAAAAAAGTGTTGCTCGTTATGCTTTGTCTATAGATTCTAGGGTAAAAAAAGCCTTATTCATTACCCCCGTAGCAGCGAAATCTAAGAATTTATGAGCTACTTCTGTAGTTGCAAAATCTAGATTAAGTGTTGTTAAAACCCCAACAGTAACAAATAAGGTCTCTAGTGCGTTATCACTATCCACTGATTCTAATCAAAGTAGGACACTTAGCAAATACATGAAAAAAAAAATTGCAACAAGCCGAAAGTGGCAGAAATAGTTTGAATATCAACCATGTTTTAATTGGTCACCGAAGAACAAAACTGCACAATCAACACCTAGTGTGTCAAAGAGTAGTACAAGTGTTTGAACAAAATCCAAAACACCGGTAACCACTCAGAAATGGGTATCCAAACTGTCCACTCTTCCATCTGCATTTGTTTCATGTGATGCAGGTGATCCAACTCGTCCTTTGAATTGCTGATAGCGGGTGCTCGAAGCATATGACTATTAATCTTTAATTGCTAAGAAATTTCGTTGAGAAATTCATGGGAAAAGTCTGCTTCGGGAATGATCACTTCGCTACAGTCATTGGATATAGAGATTATGTTCAAGGAAATCTCACGATATGTCATGTATACTACGTTGAGGGCCTAGGACACAATCTATTTTCGGTTGGATAATTTTGTGATGGAGATTTAGAAGTAGTCTTTCATTCAAACACTTGCTATGTTCGGAATTTGGAGGGAGATGATTTGCTTACCGATTCTCATGATTTAAATCTCTACACTATCTCTATTTCTGAGTTGGCGGCTTCTTCTCCA
Source organism: Tanacetum coccineum (assembly GCA_026074375.1). NCBI lineage: Eukaryota > Viridiplantae > Streptophyta > Magnoliopsida > Asterales > Asteraceae > Tanacetum > Tanacetum coccineum. The sequence continues at coordinate 5,702 of BQNB010156225.1, read as the reverse complement.
GTGTGCTTAATGTCCAAAGCCACATCAACAAAATCATGGTTATGGCGCTGAAGGCTTTCTCATTTGAATTTTGGTTCCATTAATCACCTCACGTCAAAAGATCTAGTTGATGGGCTTTCGAAATTTAAGTATGATAAAGATCACTTTTGTTCAGCCTGTGAGCAAGGAAAAAGCAAGAAAGCTTTCTTTCCACTGAAATTGCTTCCCAGTACAGAATCCAAACTCGAATTACTTCATATGGATTTATGTCAGCCAATGAGGGTAGAAAGTATCAATGGCAAGAAATATATTCTAGTGATCGTCGATGATTATTCTCGATACACCTGGGTATACTTTCTTCGTACCAAAGACGAGGCTCCAGATATGATCATCAATTTCATTAATCAAGTTTAAAGGAATTTAAAGGCTTAAAATTTGAAGATCTGAACTGATAATGGAACTGAGTTTAAAAACGAGAAATTATGGTCGTTTTATGCAAAGCTAGGCATTGTCCATAATAATTCAATTGCTCAAACGCCTCAACAAAATGGTGTTGTCGAACGACGAAATCGTACACTAGTTGAGGTTACACGAATAATGCTTATATTTTCAAAAACCCTAGAATTTCTTTAGGCCGAAGCTATTGCTACTGCTTGCTTTACTCAGAATCGCTCTATTTTACACACAAGGTACAACAAGACTCTATATGAGCTGATTCGAGGAAGAAAACCCAATGTTCAATACTTTGATGTGTTTGGATCTCTTTGTTATCCAACAAATGATCATGATGATCTTGGGAAAATGAAACCTTAGGCTGACATTGGTATCTTTAATGGCTGATCTAAGTCATCATGAGGTTTTCGTATCTATAACCACTGAACCAAAAAGATAATGGAAACGATACATGTCAAATTTGATAAACTCACAACAATGGCTTCTGAATGCAACAATTCAGGACCCAGTTTTAACTGCTCGAATTTTCAAGATTCATTGGAAGATTTACAATCAGTACCGTCAAAAACAGACTTGGATAATTTGTTTGGACCTTTGTATGAAGAATACTATGCGACGAGTACTCCAGAAGTGTCAGATTATTCCGCTGCAAATACTTTTGATAACAAAGACACTCCTTCATCATCGTCATTTGTCATTGAAGAAGATGAAGCTCCTCAAATAGTATCCTCATCAGAAGAACCAGTTGAAAATGAACCAAACACTCTGTTCTTGAATGAAAATGTCAATGAATTAGTTCAACAAGACCTTGCAGATCTTAACGGAAATGTTTTTCATAATCCACTTCACGCTCCTGTGTTCGAACTAGCTTATTCATTTTCAACATATCAAGATCCGTCAAATATGCACGAGTTCTGCCAAAAACATCGCTCTACTGATATGTGGACTAAGAATCATCCAATTGAACAAGTTATTGGTGACCCCTCTAAGCTTGTAATGACAAGAAGTAGGTTGCACACAGATGTTGAAATGTGTATGTACGCACTGACAATGAGTACTACTGAACCGAAAATCATCAAGGAAGCTATGCTTGAGCATAGCTGGATTGAATTCATGCATGAGCTGAATCAGTTCACACGCCTTGATGTTTGGGAAATTGTCAAATAACCTGTTGGCATAAACATAATCGTAGTCAAATGGATTTGGAAAAATAAGACAGATGCTGAAAACACGATCATTCGGAATAAGTCTCGTTTAGTTGCCAAGGGATATGGTCAAGAAGAGGGTATCGATTTTGAGGAATCTTTTGCACCTGTTGCAAGACTCAAAGCTGTCAGAATATTTATGGCATACGCGGCTCACAAGAATTTTCCTATCTGTCAAATGGATGTTACAACGACATTTTTGAATGGACCACTGAAAGAGGAAGTTTTTGTACGACAGCCTGACGGTTTTGTAGATCCAAACTTTCCTAACCACATATATCGTCTTAAGAAAGCTTTGTACGGTCTCAAACAAGCCCCTAGAGCCTGGTATGACAAGCTTTCCTCATTCTTAATCGAACACCATTTCATTAAAGGTATTGTCGATCCAACATTGTTCACAAGAACACACGGGGATGGCATTTTACTTGTTTGAATCTATGTTGACGACATAATTTTTGGGTCAACAAATAAAGTCTTTTCAAATAGATTTGCAAAACTAATGAAAGATAATTTTGAAATGTCATTGATGGGTAAAATAAAGTTCTTTCTCGGACTTCAGGTTCATCAATCACCCCGATGAATCTTCATATGTCAATCATAATATACTATGGATCTTCTTAAGAAACATGGGATGGAAAAACGTGATTCAATTAGTACACCAATAGCTACTTTCAAATTAGATTCAGATTTACAAGGAACCCAAGTTGTTCAAACTAAGTATCGTAGTATGATTGGGGGACTTATGTATCTCACTGCTAGTCGACCAGACATTGCCTTTGCGACATTTGTATGTGCGCGTTATCAGGAACGCCCTACTGAAAAACACCTCAAAGAGGTCAAACATATCTTTCAGTACCTAAAACAAACCATTAACAATGTCTCTGGTATTCGAAGGACTCTGGGTTTAAACTAATTGCATATTTAGATGCAGATCATGCAAGGTGTAATGATGATTGCAAAAGCACATCTGGAGGCATTTAATTTTTGGGAGATAAGCTAGTCAGTTGGTCATCTAAAAAGCTAGATTGTACAGCAATGCTAAATGCGGAAGTTGATTACGTATCTTTATCTGCATGTTGCGCACAAGTCATTTGGTTGAGGACGCAACTGCTAGATTAAGGATTTCGATACAACAAGATTCCAATGTAATGTGACTCAAAAAGTGCAATTGCCATATCTTCCAATCCGGTACAACATTCACGTACAAAACACATTAACATCTGTTATCATTTTATCAAGGAGCATGTTGAAAAATGTACCATTGAACTTTCCTTTGTCACGACGAAATATCAACTTGCTGATCTATTTACTAAAGCCCTTACACGAGAAAGGTTTGAGTATTTAGTTCACAGGATTGGTATGAGATGTATGACTCCAACTGAGTTGGAACGTTTGGCAAAGTTATCTTCTTGAATGAAAGATCATACATCAAAAACTTTTTTGTAAATAAATTCAAAAACAAATTAAAAATTAAA
>BQNB010156224.1:0-15291 GCA_026074375.1 Tanacetum coccineum | reverse complement strand
ACACATATTTTTACACTCAAAACCCTAATTCAAAACCCTAAACCCTAAAACCGAGCTAGTTTCTAAACCATGACCCGTTTATTTGTTTTTATCCATTGTAAACCTAAACCAATACTCAAATAACTTGTAAATACTTAATTTACAACTTTACAAATCACATTCCATCATAATATCTTCATTATAACAACAATGGACAAGAATTAAATTATTGTTATTAACTCTTAATACAAGTCTTGAAATCCATAATCTATCATAATAACATAAGTGTACTCAAATTGGAAGCTTAAAAACCCTAAACAAGCCTTATGAACCCGTGTACACCTTTTCTTACATTTTTGACCCATTTCATCATTTTACCTATTTTAAAACTCGACCACTAATCCAATAATGTTGTAAACTCATAATATAAACTTCATAATCATTAATCCATCATTACTAATCAAGTATACTTAAAAAATAAGCTTGAAAACCCTAATCGAGCCTTATGGAACCCGCGGCCCATTTTTGCATGTTTTAACCCATTTTAAAAATCCAACTATGCAACCACACATTTCTAGCAGCTCTATCATCATCTAAAAGCAGCTTACCAAGCTACTTACTTCATTTCTTGGTCCTAAAAAACACCACATCTCCCTCTTTGTCACCAAGATCAGCCGCGGCTAGAAATGCTCGACACAACCCTTCTTTAAACATTTCCAACTTGCATACTCATAATCATAGGCCCTCCTCATCATCCTCTATCCCTTACACCTTTCCTAAACTTAGCTACTAAGTTCCCTTAGCTTCCAAGGGTTCGCATGCTATATAAAGGGATCACCACCCTTCATTTCAACTCACACCCTACATCTTCTTTCTATAACCCATAATAGCAGAAAATCTTTGCTCAAGAAGGTCCTAAGAAGTCTCAAGATCAGAAGTGAAGCAAAATAAACCAAGAAAAGAAGCCCAAGAGTCGTTATTCTAGGCGTACGAGTGCAAAAGTCCCGATTTCGACCCGTTTCTAAGCTATAAGCTCAAACCCAGGTTCTATGATCTTCATACCTGCTCCTACACTCTTATAATGTTCATATGATCCTAAATATACTCTTGTTAAAGTTTTATAACTCAATTCATGCTCATTTTCCATTTTGATCCAAAACCGTACACCTGAAACCCTAATTTTATGTTTTTCATTAATCTAAAAGTTATAATGGCTAAATGTTGTTATAATTTATCCTAACATGCTTAACTAATGTTAATATAACAACTTTATTGATTTTTGAAAGAATTTAGATTAAAAACCTACGCGTTTTCGTTTAAAAACCCTAATTCGACCCGTTTTGGTTTCTAGCTTAACGAATCGTTATTTTAAACTTTCGTTATGTTAAATCTTCATATTTTAGCTTATATTAATAAGCTATAACCTAAAAATATCATTTAGAAACTTAAAATAAGCTTGCATGGCATTTTGGACTTGTTTTGCAAAAGTATTCCATGAAGGGGTATATATCGTAACTTTCTGAAACTTACAACTAAAAGGACTATTTTTGCCATATTTCTAAAGTTATAACTCTAGGGGTTTACTTTGTATATCTTTGTATATCTTTTAAACTTGAAGGACCAAACTCGTAAAAGTGCAAATTCTAAGGGTATATTTTGCCATTTTTCATTCTCAAGGGTCTAAAATGTAACATTTTGAAAAAAGTATAAAAATTTGTTCAAAACATTATAAGACATAACTGTAATTAACAATTATCGTGCTTATCATTTCTATATATTGATCAAAACGCTTAAAACCGATTATATCATATCACAATACTAGGGAGCTTCATATTATGGGGTTTCATCTTGGTAGAGTTTCATCTTGGTATTAACGTTCTGACATGAGTTAGGTTTACGATTTAAAAGTGACCTAAACTCCATTAAATTGTTTCCTGAATGACTTCTGAATTATGATGGCCCGAACGGTGATACAATACTCCATAATAACTCCATCAAAGATGATGTTCATTATAAGACATATTCAATCTTCTTAAGACTTGACATATTACCTCAGGTTGTGTGTTGCGTGACGTGGCTGTTTACTATAATTTTGCTATATCAACCTTCCCCGTTAAGATTGTGATAAGGTCGTCAGCTTTCATTTTGGAATATTTATTACATCTACCTATCAGGTGAGTTCATAGCCTCACTTTTAAATCTCTTATATTTCATAAACCCGTGAGGGGGATACATGCTATAAATTACGAATACAAGTGTTTTTTTTCCAGATTATATGCTATCCTGATATACCATTATAACTAATGTCTAAGTTACTTATGCCAAAAGTCCCTCATTATCATGGAACTCTTAATCACTTACAGGGAACGCGAATATTGTGGAGAGTGCATCTTCGGATTGACGATCCTGTTTGGGTAACACGGATAGGTAACCAAACACACTATATTTGAATTTCACAAGGTATAGCCAATTACCGTTACATCGAGGGCCATATCTATATATAGAGTAATATATATATATATAATATAAATATATATCAATTATGGTATATATATATATACAGTTAGTGCAGTTTGTGTGCCATGAGCTTAGAAACCAAACTAAAACCAGACAAATAAACAAGACAATAACGAATAATACACTGTTACTATAATAATTGTACTGTTTGCCATTATTACTAATTAACGGTGTATAATAACAAAAACATTTTCCAAAATAAATGTGTTTTAACAAATAATTACACTATGACTTGTATTCAACTATTACATTTCAAACCTATGAATTTTTTTAACCAAAAACAACCATTGTGATGACTTTTTTTAGCATGATAATCTCAGTTAATTGAGCAACTTAAGGCACGGAGTGGCCATGGACAATGAAAGATGCTAAAACTGTGTTATCATTCACTATTTGTATATACTAGATTTTTAGGACCTGCCATTGTAAAACTCTAATTTTGAAATTGAATGATAACGTATCTTTTGAACAAACGTCTCTTTTGAGTCGTTTTCTATGATTATGATTGTTGTATCCATGAAGTAATACCCCAGATTAGCTTCCGCTGCAATATTGTAAAAATGGGGGTGTTATAGATTTCTTCATAATCTGTAAGATATGATCTGTTTCCTGTCATGTGCCTAGAGCATCCACTGTCAATCACTCCTTTATCCTTCAAATCTTGTTGTAGTTTGCCCTACACAAAAATAGAAGGAAAATTAGTTTCTTATGGGAACCAAGCCCATTACTGACTTGGGATCTGCCTTATGCCATCAACATAGTCAAATCTTTTTAAAGACAATGATGCCGCCATTGTTTCTGGAGACATGGTCAAGACTTTATAGTTTTAGTCACCAAACCCACATGCGTAGCCTTAACATATAACAACATTTACCCTTTAGGGGGGGGGGGGTTTTTTTCCCTAATCAGCACTAAGTACTGATTTTATTTGGCATAGCAGTATTAAACTATCGCATTTGACCTAAGCAGCATTCATACATTTTTATCATTAACAATATTAAACACCCTTTTATTTTTTGTTTTTTTTTTTTTTTTTTTTTTTATTAAAATTACTATATTACTGCAGTAATTTTTGTTAAAAAAGGTCCCCCCCCCCCCCCCTTCTAGCAGTTAAATATGCATTATTAATAACATTTTTCATGGCTCCGACTTTATTCACTGCTATTCTTGGTTGAACAGTATTAACTGGTCTAGCAGCATTAAGTGAAATTGGGCTAGACCTAGTTAAGACTGTTCTTAGAACCATGTTTCTTTTTGGACTGGGGTGAGTTAATTTAGAGAAATCATTTGTTCAACTAATAATCCCTTTGAACATTGGTCTAACTGGTTTTTTAAACCTTTGATTATTATACCGGTTATTGCAATCTTTTCTCAAATGTTCAAAACTATCACACATATGACAAGCTTTGTTAAATATCTCAAAATCATTCCCTAATTTTTGAGACATCTGCTGGTTCCAATTTCTCTTGGTTCCTCTAGCAGTCTTAGGTTCATTAGTCTTAACAATAGGCTTTTCAACTATAGACTCACTAGCAGACTCATTCACAAGATAAACTAAATCAGGTTTTGGTGGCATAAAATTCCCATTATAGGGAGGTGGGATGGCATTATACCCTTAATCCAATTTAACTTAACCATTATCTGTCTTTCTAAAGTTCACTATATCTTTTATGATGAATTTTCAAATTTTTGTAACTGAAGTTGACACCTATCCTTTTCTTTGTAACCAACTCCACTTCCTTTTTAAGCTCTGTAATATCTAAACTCTTAAGATAGATTTCACGATTTAATATTTTATATCTTCTACATACAACAACTCATTTTTCTTAAAGACTAACGTCTAAGCTTCTACAGATTCTAACCCTTTTTATAAGAGACAACACTTATCCTATCTGTTTCTTAAGTTTTAACTAATTGTTTTCATAATTTGTTCTTTTAGATCTTTTACATATTTTAAACAAGATGAACAACAATTTGAGTCATTAGATACCTCAGAGTTTGTAGAAGAACTTGAACTTGTTGAAGAATAAGCCATGAGAGAAAAATTGGTTAGACCTTCTTCTGCTTGGTCACTCCAATCATAGCCTAAGCCATCACACTAAGACACTAAGGCATTTGAAGTAGTTGCCTCAACTGGCACAGTCCTTCTGGTAGGCTCCTTGTTCCTGCTGTCTTGATTCCTGGGTGCCCTACACTCCCTTGCAAAGTGTCCCTTTCTTTTGATAGTGGAAACATTATACCTTGGACTTGTCAAACCTAATTCTTCTTTATTGGTCATTCCTAGTTTCTCTTCTTATAATTCTTTATGAATCTTTTTTGCTCTCAAAGTTATGCATAGCAATGTTTCCACCTCAAGAAGTGAGAGGAGAGAAGCAGAGGGCAAGGGAGAAAGTAGAAGGTCAAGGAGAGTAGGAGGGGAGTAACAAAGTGAAGGGGGTTGAGGAAGTAAGCCTCATCCTTTCTAGATCATCAGTATATTTATTAACTATCTTCATTATCAGAGCTATGGAAAAACTTGTTGGCTAGCAAAGAAGAAATAAATCAATGCATTACTCAATGTTCAGTAAGATTTTGAACTCTCAGCAGCACCCTGATGCTAGCTATATTATAACACCCTGAGCAATATATTAACGGCTCCCAGATGCATTGTTAGTGCTAGCCAGAGGATAGAAAGGCACATTTTTGTGAGTTAGTGTTGAGGTTAGATGTACCCTTGACCTCTAGATTCATAGGCCCTTCAGATTGTAAAGAGGTCATCTAAACTTAATATCACAATCTCTGGTTTTGTTCCTCCACACATTGTATGCATAAGTCCATGTCTTATGTACAAACTTCTCAAGAACTTCTTATTGATGTCTTCTTGATAGATAACTTCACCATGCATCTCCACTTGACTAATTAGCTTTTGAAGCCTTTCATAGGTTTGCTCAAACACGTTCTATGCTAGATGAGCACAAATTTTTTCATATTACTGCTTCATAATATTTTTTTGAGTTTTCTTTGTAGCAGTATTACCTCCAAATCTACTCAATATAGCCTGCATCAGTATCTTAGCATCCTTGTATGAGTTGAACTTTAATTGATGCTCATTAGGTAAGGCCATCAACAAAGTGCTTCTTTCCTTTAATTATGCCCTTCTTTGTGTATTCTCTTCAGGACTTGTAGGAGGGATAGCAGTCTCCTTACCATCAACAAGTTTTGTTACTATAGGTGCATTACCATTTTCTATGATCTCCCATAGAGTGTAATCAATGCACTGTAGGTACTGCTCCATCCTCATCTTCCAGAGATCATACTCCCCAGGTTAGAGTATAGGTATCTTGATCGTTTGAGTAGATTGAGACTCAATTGCTTCTTGAAAAGTAGATATTGCGTGTAGTAAAGTTTCTTCATATTCAAAGCTTCTCACAAGCTCTGATACCACTTGTTGATCCCAAAGGATAATATGATCTATTTTTAGCTTGTATAAGCTTAAGTTTGTATTGAATAAATCCAAATCAACTTGATCAGATACTTTGATGTAAATATCAAAATATATGATGCGGAAATCTAGTCCAATGGATACTAAGAGAATTTTAATATGAAACAGTAATAAACAAAGGATTAATAACAAACAGTTTATCAAACTTATCAGCCTAAATATAAAAAGAACACTCTAATAGTGTTAGGGATTACAAAAACCTAGATCATAAAAACCTATAGAACTTGATATGATTGATACCGATCTTGGTACATATAACTCTATACCCTAGGACCTTCCTTTTTAACACCGAATGAGTCGTAACAGGCTATACAATATTTTTCCTAATTATCATGATCATTTAAACAAATAACTTATAACTATCTTTTACAAAATATATCTCATACATATCTCTTATGCAATCTTATCCATTATGCACAGTTGTAATCCTTCAGCAGTTGTAACTCTATCAGCAGTTGTAACTTTGTATCAGCAGCATTAACTCTGAACTAGCAGCAGTAACTTATACACCAGCATCATTAACTTAGCAGTATTAACTCCAAGATCATCATGAAGTCTTTTAATCCCAACATTTTCCATAGAAACTCTTATGAAATATATCACTGAAAGAATGAACCAGGTTTGCAAGACTTTGCAAATTATTTACAAGTTACATCATACCTAAAGGAATGACGTACCAGCAAAAGAATTTTTTTTCTCGGACATCAAACACTACTTCTGGGAGGAACCCTACCTCTTCAAAGTATGTTCTGACGGTATGATTAGATGCTGTATCTCTGGACCAGAAACCCAAACCATTTTAGATCAATGTCACCTCGGGCCGATCGGTGGACATTATGGACCAAACACCACAACTAAAAAAGTCTTAGACTCTGGTTTCTACTGGCTAACCAATATCAAAGAAGCTCATACTCAAGTTTGCCTCTGCGAAGCATGTTAGAAGACAGGAAATATATCAAAACGTGATGAGATGCCCTTAAACAACATTCAAGTATGTAAAAAATTTAACATATAGGTTATCGATTTTATGGGACCATTTTCGAAATCATATAAGTTCGGATACATTTTAGTCGCTGTCAACTATGTTTCTAAATGGGCCGAAGCACAAGCTCTACCAAAAAATGATGATGGGTGGGCCAGAGTGGTATTACTTTCTGGAAGAAACTTTCTGCCATTTTGGAATGCCCAAAGCTCTCATAAGCGACCGAGGAACTCATTTCTGCAACAAGATAATGGAAAAAACCATGAAAAGATATGGAGTTAACCACCGATTCTCTACATCGTACCACCCTCAAACAAAGGGTCAAGTTGAAAACACGAACAGAGCTCTTAAAAAGAATATATTGAAAGACATTAAAGATAATCTCGCTATCAGACAAGAAAACTTTGATGACAGGCTCCGAAGGGCTTTTCATACAGCTTACAAAACACCAACCGAAACAACACCGTACAAACTCATATATGGAAAGAACTGCCATCTGCTATTTAAAATTGAACACTGTGCATGCTGGGCCCTAAAAAAACTGTAACCCATATCTCATCACTGTTGGTGAGAAGCGCATGTTTCAAATATACGAGTTAGACGAACTAAGACATCAAGCCTATGAAAACTCAGGCAACTAATACAAGGCAAGAACCGAAATTCTGCATGACAGGGAAACTAAAGATAAGAAAAGATATCAAACACGAAAACAAGTGTTGCACTTCTCATTCAAAGTAAAAAATTCAGCAGACCAAAAGCTCAGATCTCGCTGGCTAGGACCATACGTAGTAAAACATCAATATCCATCCGGATATGTTGAACTATATGGAAAAGATGGAAAAATGTTTATTGTTAACGGCCACCGACTCAAACTATATCATGAAGAAGAAGATTATAATGACCAAAGGGAAGCAGTTCCCACTAAAAACACACCCTTCTTTCGAAAGAATGAACTTCCAAAAGTTGGAGTCCTAGCTAACGACTCTCTAAAAAAAATTAAGCATGTTCACGGGATGTAATCCCGTCTTTACTAAGTGTGAGGAGCCCCTCCTCCATACAATTCCACTCATTTTCTTTATTTATTTTCTCTAAAAAACCAAAAATGTTTTTCTTTTTGTGTGCTTTTGTGTGTTTACTTTTATGCAGGTAATATAGCTCAAATCTAGAAAATTATAAAGTATGTTCAAAGATAGCTCTCTCACAGCTATACATTTCTTTAAGCCTCGAGAAGTACTATTTCCCTTAATTTTCCCTATTTTCTAGTTATCAGTTATCACATTGGGGGCAATGTTCAACTTAAATGTGAAGGAGAGCCAAATAGGAAAAATTAATCATATCCCTCCATGTTGCCATATTAAAAAATTTAATGCAGATCTTAAAATTTTTAAAATTAATATATGCTTTGAATATAAAAGATGCTCTTAGTAAGGCAAATCCACCCGGATTGACACTATAACTAGCACAAAACCAATCCACTAAATTGTGAGAATTTTAAGCCTTAGAATATATTCGGGTACCAACCTTTGGTACCTAAGATAAGTAATGCCTTTAGCTTGTTCGAGTTAAAGTTTGAATGCAATTGCAAGTGTCTCATTCGTCGTTATGGTTGTGTATTTGTAGTTTGTTACCTTTTCTGGAACAATGGTATTGGTTGAAAATTATATTTAATGAGACCAATAATTTGAAGCTCTAGAACTTGTGCTTGATCATCATTTACTAGACCGAAGCCAGATTAATTCATAAGCAAAATCATATGTTATAAGGAGAAACAAATCCCGAAAGTTCCTGCAGCACTCCCTTTTAGTGCTAAGTACTGAAGTACAAAAGATTGAAGAAAAATTGCTCCAAATGAAGTTTTTTGCCAAGCCTTAGTTATCATGGTATAAATAATAATAATAATAGAAAAAATAAAAAGTTTAAATATCAAGCTAAAGAATCGCACTAGAGATCTTTGAGTGGTGTTTCTCCTTTATCAGTATCAAGTTCCACCATTCGTTTATGTTTATGTGTCAAGTACAAGTCTATGGTAGTTGTCTAGATTATGTCTACGCATCTTAGTGACTTTACAATCAAAAAACCCTATCTGAGTGGCTTGAGTGAATTAAAAATCAAACACATTCCCCTGTGAGGTGCTCTGTTATGTGTCTATGCCTGAAAAGTTATCAAACCAGTAAACAGTTGTAAAATCAAAACTTTTCTCCATGTCACGATAATGATCTTTTTTTCCCACGCTTATATTGATTGAGGTCAAGCAACAGCTAAGTGTTGAAGGGAGTTTGATAACGCCTAATTATACTATGTTTTTAAGGCGGCGTTATTTATATATATTATATCATTTCTCATTAACTTTTGATACTTTATAGCATAAATTACATGCATGTTCACTTGAAGTCATCGTGAGCTCAAAGGAAATAAAGTTCAAGTGTTTTTTACTATTGGAAAGCAAACTAGAAGAAAAGAAAATTCTCTACGCTGAAAAAGGCATAAGTACGCCGCACCTTTACCCTAAGTGTGCCACACTTCCAAACGAACTCAAGAATTAAAGTCAATTAAATAAATATGGCATTAATACCCTAAGTACGCCGCACAAATATTATTGTGCGCCGCACTTCTCAATAAACATTAAATTCCCCTCGCATTTAATCACCAAAAACTTAGCCTATAAATTAGGATGAATTTCACACACATTTCATCCATTCCATCCTCCCGTTCATATCAATCAACATTTCCCACTGCAACTATCACTCAAAAACATCACATCAGAACTCCTATTCTTCAACCATAAACACCAAAAACCTTTTGAAGATTAAAGATCAAGACCATAAAGAACGAAGAAGGAATTTGGTATAGAATTAAAAGAATAAAAGGTTGTATTTTGATTTCCATACTTGTTACGGGGAAAATTTTGATAAATTATTCTTACTCCAATATAATATGTTACTTGTTATTCTCTTTAATTTTGTTTGAACTTCATATCCAAAAGAGGCTAAATTCTCTCAGACTACTCGTTGAAATATAATATATGAATAAAGTGTTAGGTATAATATCCTTCTTTATTAATCCTAAGCTTATGTTATAATCCTATTGTATCTAATCTTATCAACTTTGATTATATACTCACACCGGTATAGGTCGAAAGACCTGTTGTGATCTATATAGTTTTAAAGATTTGTCTATGATCTTTATCGTCTATGATGAGAAATCTACTTACTTTATTTGATAAACAAAATAGATTTGATATAATAGTAACTGGATTATGTGAGTGACACATTTAATCAAGTTAACTAAACATAAGTCTTAAGTTAAACAAGTTAATTTGTGAAAATGTATCATGATGAAAAAAATACTTTTTATAAATTAAAGTCCTAAATCTAAGATCGTAACTATTACCACTGCTTATGAATTATATGAAATTAATCGAGTATTCATATTTCTCACATTTGTTATTTAGTATATTATTTAGCTGATTTATTCGACAATACGCAAATCTTTGTGGACTGACCTGGTCTTACCTACAAAAATATGTGCACATACATGGGTATACTTTGGACCCGTTGTGTTTCCATCTAATAAACGGTAATTCTCAAGTCTTAAAGCTTTTTGAAACACATCAGGGAGTAATAGGAACAAGTAGGGATCTTTAAAATAAAGAAGAGGAAATTGATGATCGTGATGCAACTCTGCTCCTCCATCTAGCAAGCATAGCATCATGAGGTATAGATGATACATGCCTCTCGGGCATCTCAGTATCTGACTCTGAATCGTCCGAACACAGAAAAGGTGAAACCATTGATGCTTCAGATACGAGAGGTAGTGAACTCTCAGATGGGTCAGCCTCTGATGATGAATGAGTATCAAGCTCAAGCACCCTGACAGGTGAGACAACTATAACCGTCCTCACCGTCTGATGCAAAACAAAGACCTCACAGAAAAGAACCGATAAGAATAACTCGCGGAATAAAAGGATCCCACAATTCTGTCTGATAAATCTAAAGAATAGAACATGACCAGATCGCATATACCTGCACAAGCAAAAGTTTAAACAAAACCCTTTAATGAAACATGGCAAGTGCGTGCAATGCCGAAAACATATAGATGTGAGTACAATATCATTAAGTCAAAATTAAAAACATAATAAATTATGGAAATTTATATAATAAATACTCGTATACTTATCGCTATTAATTATATACGTATGCAAGTAGTAAGCACGTATGAGACACATACAGTTATATACCAAACCCTAATATTCTACCTGGTTTCTCTTAACCTTGGCTTTGGAATACCTATTTGTCACACCCCAAAAGGGGCCATGTGACGAAACTAACGTGTCCAGGGGCGTGAGGTCATAAAAGTAATCACACAAAGTACAAGAACGACCTCTAAGGGTAATTTTTCAGCAATCACATTGTTGCATTAAATAAAAAATAGTTAAAATTTTTACATAAGTTCCAAAGATAATATGTGAATGCGAATATAAGTTTTTGGAAATTGACAACAATGTTTAATCAATTGATAAATTCTTGAAAATCAGGCCAATGCAAGTCGACATCATATATCAATCAAAGACATCCAAGCTAAGCACCTGAAAACATTTCTGAAACGTCAACATAATGTTGGTGAATTCATAGGTTTAGTTAAAACGCAATAAGGTGGACCACAATATTTCCAAAACGCATGTAACAATTATAACAGATACAATTTCACATAAAAATGCATTTATGTTGCACTAAGCTCATGACACCGAAGCTCAATTTAGTATGGAGCATTTAATTATGCTATGAAAGGCTTACCCTATAGGTATCTGACCAAGATCACCTAAACGAAATCCGACATGTTATACGTCTGTTAGTTTGGAATCTTCGTAACTAGTAAGCGCTACTTACCCAGACGGGGATAATCAGTCCCCATAGATCTATTTATAACACTTACGCTTACTTAACCAGCTAGTCGGTCAAGAAATTAACGGTTCATGATAATTTGGGCAATAGTAGTGGTCTAAACGCAAAACTTAGGTAACACGTAAATAGGGAATATCTCACGTAAAGTTCTTGTGTACGAATTATTTAAAGCAACAATTGTTCTCAACCCTAAAAGTTATAAACGTAAGTAAAATCTGATAGAAAAGTTAGGCTATGAAGCTCACCTAAGCAAATGGTAGAAAGCAAAATCAATAAAGATATAACATAATATCGACGACCTCTAACCGTGACCTAATTAAAGACGCGATTCAGAAACGAAGAAATAGATCGAAACTTCAGATAAGAAGCTTATATACGAAATAAACATCCATAAGTTTTGCAATTTAGTTTATAAGTAAAAACGAGTCATTAAGAAAGTAAAGAATTGACGGTTTACGATAGCGCCAGTAATTTACGGAAAGTTTCTATTTATTGGAAAGTTACTATTTAGGAAAGTACTAAGTTTCGAGACGTTAATACCGTCCCAGCTAGATGTTTGAACAAGTCCATGATCCAAAAACGCACTACTACTAAAACCTAAACGCAAAACTTCCCAAGACCATAATAAATTCCAAAAGGTTACAATTTTTTAGAAGTTTTTCCCCCTCCCGTTTTAGAAATCCCGATCATACATTTGTGACGTTTCTAAAGTTTCCAATTAATATACTAGTGTCTATATACGTTTCGCCAATGTTTAAAAAGCTCAAATCAACTCGAAAGTGTTCGAAAATCCATTTTATATTTCAAATCAACAACCTAAATAATTGTTTTTTCGAAAAGTGTTTCAAAAACTCATTTCGCCATAACTTAGCCATTTTACATTCGCCTTTAGTGCTCGATATATGAAAATCTATCTATTCGAAACAAGCCCTCCAAAAACTACATTCTTGACTAATGAAAAAAAAATAAGTCGCCCGAAAAAAAAAAAAAAAAAAAAAAAAACCTCAAAACAAAAATCGGATCAGCAACCAAATTTTTTCCACAAAATTAATTGCTTTTATTTTATCCCCCCCCCCCCCCCTAAAAAACCATCCAAACTTCACAATATGCCTAAACATCAACCTAAAATCCGAATGGTTTATGTTTTGAACAGGTTGTGCCATCTACAAACATAGTTAAAGTTCAAGAATTAGTATTTTTGATAATACTCCTTGAAGAAAATTAACTATCCATGTTTAATCAAATAATTAATTAATTTTCTAAAGGCTAGTTAGAATTTTAATTAATTATTTGATTAAACGTGTCCAGTTTTAACCAATCAAAATAAAATTTTAATTTGGGAAACACATTATGAACTATAAATAGTCTATAATAAATCTGATTTCATAATAATTAGTCATGTTTATATTTATATTTGAAAAACCCTTTTATTTTCTCACAACTCTAATACTTAAAATAAAAATAATATAAACATAAAACTAATTCACATAACAATTATTCAAATAACAACCCTTAACAATTAAGTCATGCAAATATCAAGATATAATCCTAATTATCTAATAATTAAACATGTATATATCCATATAAGGCTCCTTCATCCTATTAACTGTCGCCACGTCCATCGACATAATCATTTGCGTAAGCCTTATATAAATATACATCACATAGCGCATAAAATTTCAAACAACTTTTAGGCCTCATTAAGACATTGCCAAGGTCTTCCCTAGCTTTTAAAGTCGTGGATCAAAACTACATAAATTTAATGTCTATGTTTTTAATTCTTGATCATCATATTTGCATAAAAAATTCTTTAACAATTAACAAGATTAATATCACATATCACTCCATGATAAATTGCATGTATTTATCATGGATGCCGAATTAACAATTAATTTAAACATAAAAACCGATCAATTTACAATTAAACACATCAAGTTTTATTTTATAAAATTGCATACAACCTAGAATTCGTCTAATTAATTTTATAACCAATAAAAATTAAATCTTGATGCACAAAGATCAAATATTGATGCATAAAACGCCCAAAGGGCTTAAAAAATCAATCAAGAACTCTAATTTTGTCCAATTTTATTCTTGTAATTAAAAATTCATATACGATGGCTCTGATACCACTGTTGTGATTTTACATCTATTTAACTATTAAACATATCACGAGTATGCAGTGGAAAAATCAAACACGTATAGAATATATAATTAACAAGAGATTAAAGATGTGTACCTTTTGTAACACCCCTAAATTGGGTCGCAGCGGAATAAGGGTCCGGGGCGTGTTACTTCAAGATCAATAGCACAAGATATATAAGAACGACACAAAAAGTCATTTAAAATGATACATTGGATTTAATTGAAAGACTTAATACAAAAGCATATAGCTTTACTTGTTCATTGTTGAATATTACAAAAGTTGACAATACATTTCCCAAAATATGATGCACCTAAATCTTTAAGCGTGCAATCCAAAATGTAACCCAATGCATCCCTGGCATCCCATGCCTATTGATCTCCTGAAAACATTGCTTAAAAACGTCAACAATAATGTTGGTGAATTCATAGGTTTGATAAATCATAATATGCAGGACCGCAAGACTTTTTATGTGACTATGCAACACATGCAGTCATCACAAAACTAGATTACATTTACACTAAGCTCATGACACTGAAGCTCGACAATCTTTCTTGCAATTAAACTATATATTGCAATTTCTGCCCGATTAGATGTTCAACCCTAAACATCCCAAATTCGACATGCTATAACGTTCGTTCCCGGTGATAGCTAGTCACCCGAACGGGGAGGTCGTTCCCTGAATAGATCTATTAAATAATATTCGCGCTCACATGATGTAATTCTCAATTACATCTATGCAATTGACAGTTCATGACATGGGACTTAACTGGGTTATCGCAACTTAGGAAAACATGTAATCAATACTTGCGTCCAATTTATAATACAAAGCATGTTTCCACCCCATAGTTATAAATCATTGAAATCGTAAAAATGTGGGGTTATGAACTCACCTTGAGTTACTGATAATCCAACTATCACAGATAATGCGTCACGCAAATCGTTAGGTGCAACCTATTTAAATTAAGGTCGTATAAGTGCTAAGCATAGTAATTAACATCTACCATATACAATTCTACATAGCTAGATCACCATCTAATTGTTTTGGTAAAATTATGTTTAATAAGTTAAAACGTTTATAATTACTGTTTTAGTAAAACTGGCGTAACTTTCGCGTTTCAAGTCCGTTTGGGGTGTTTCTTGCGCTCACGTTTTCGTATTAAGTCGAGTTATCAAAATTTGACATTTTCAAATTTTGGACTAATTGATATAGCAATTTCACGTATATATAATATATCAAAGTATTTATAGAAATATACAAATAATCCTTGAGGGCAAAGATTAAATG
>BQNB010156223.1:0-15291 GCA_026074375.1 Tanacetum coccineum | reverse complement strand
TTTGTAGAATTTAGTAGACAGTTGGAAACGGAATAGGCTTAATTCTCACAATATGTATCAAGGGTTATAGTGCGCTAGGTAATGTAACTAGTGATTTTTACAAAAGTAATGCTGAAATTTTTTTAAATTTTGATCGTTTTTAAGCACTTTGCATGTTATTTTATAAAAAAGAAGACGAGTACATTCTAATTCTCTATCCCCCACTTAAATTATACAACGTCCTCGTTGCATAGATAAAACAATAAAATAATAAGGGAAAATAGAATTAGAACAGAAAACTCCCTGATGTTTTGCTCGTGATAATTCTCCATGATGAGTTCTTGAGCAAAAAGTGTGTTGACTAGGGCTTCAGAATGCCCGGATAAGTTCAACACATGTCCTTTTCAGCATATACCATATCATAGATTTAGCAAGGTCTTGTAAAAGATTAGAAGACAAGTGCAAATTATATCTCGCTACAATGGTACAAGAAAAAAATTAATCACACAACTGTACAGGGATCAATACGCCGTATCCCAAACCCTAGGATACGCCGTATTGTTCTTGTAGAAATAATTAAATTACTGAAAATTAAATATTTAAGTTCTTTTTTTAAAAACTGATAACGTCCAGACATGCATACGCCGTATCCTATGGGGTTCGATATGTCGTATGCAATGTCTGGGAAGACAGACTCATGCAGAAAATAAAGATTCAAACAATTAAATGCGACAAACAATTAAAATGACCGGGTTGTCTCCCGGGAAGCACTTTTGTTTCAGCCGGTCTTTAAGTTCGACCTTTTTCTTCTTTTTACTATGTTAAGCAATGGTTTCAGGATTTGGAATTAAAGTACGCGGTGAATTTTTTTTGATTGTGAGTAAAAAGTGTATGTGAAACTATTCGGCGTATTTAGCTGGGTTTTTATACCCACGATCGATACGCCGTATAGGGATTTGTCTGATACGACGTATCAGGCATTAAACTAATACGGCGTATGGGTATCCCTATATACACCGTATGGAGACTAATTTTCCAAGTTTTAACAAGAGAGAACGTACCTTGGCCTTCGCAACATTTGTATGAGAACCATCCTTATAATACCGCTTAAAGTCAAACGAAATGCCGAACGGCACATATAGATTTATAATGAGAAAGAATAGCATTCCGTTTACGTAATAATTCCAGATCACGATATTTAAGCTAATGATAAAACTTCATGTTTCAAAAGTTTTAATGATTTTATCGTGCCCTGTTTCAGAAAGCCCATTTTCCTTTTATGCAATTTCATTAACCTCTGAAAACTGCGTTATACCGATATCGTTATCATCATCGTCTTTTTCTGATTTTAAATCATCGGGATGAATATCGTTGAATAGATCATTAAAGCACGAAACAATTTCTTCATCATATTCAGACAATGATGTTTCATCAGTCAAATTAAATTCATCGATATGTTCAGAATTTACAAGAGGTTCAAAATATAATTTAGACGTTAAGCCATCGTTATAAACAATGGCTGGAAATTCATTTTCGAAATCTTTAAGGTAGTCTAAATCATCAAAATAATCAATCGTAGGGTTGGGTGGCAAAGGTTTATCATTTCCCAAATCCGTTTTTTTTAATCATTGACAGAAATTATTTTATACGAAAATGAATTTTTATCAAAAATTACCGTGTAATCTTCATCGTCAGATTCTTCTAATGAAATTTTGAAATCTAACTCATTTTTGTTTGGAGGACATACCGTGGGTTCAGTAGGGATTGCTGTTAATGAATTGTTAAAGACTATGGCCGGGAATTCAGTTTCGAAGTCAATGGGATGGTCGTCCTCATCTTTATAGTTTTTAACTTTCCCGAATGTGGCAGTTTGCCAATTGAATGTGCGACTATGTCTTCGAGCTTTTTCTTCTTCGAGTCTGATGTATTCCTCCATGGTGATATTTGGGTTGTCTATTTTTTTTTCTATAAACAACTTGCAATAGAGAAAAAGGTAAAATGGACTAATACGCTATATTCAATGAATTGAAACAAACAATTTAAACACACAATGCGAATAAATACAAGCAGAATTTAAATGATTAGATTACACTAAACTAATTAATAAAAGGTTAGAAATACTAAAAAGAATAAGGTTTAATTATTTCACTCCCCAACAACAACGCCAAACATCTAATGTGCTGTCGTGTGAGGTCGATTATTTGATTATCAAGTTTTACATTTATATTTAGCCGACAAATCTAAAACAACACTTTAACGAGCAGTGTACCCGGTCAAGATAGAGTTCGCGGTAAGTAGGATGTCGAACACTAAGAGTGGAACATTAATCCTATATTTTATCAGTATTTTAATTAGTCTATTTACTGGTTAAACATATGTTATGTATGTTGTCTAATGAAATGGGGGGTTTTCAGTCTGAGAGATCGGCACAGGTTTGGTGATGACTAATATCAATTCAATACACAATAAACACAAAAGATGAAGATTAGAAGATAGAAAAGCGGTACAAGCCAAATGAAAGAAAACTGTATTAGCCATATTAAATCCGGCTCAATGCTGGTTTATTTGTTTTAGTGCAATGATTTACTTATCTCAAAGCGGCATATCATTCTTAAGACTTAGGCGGAACATCATCCTATGACCTAGACACAATTAATCCTGTCACAATTAATGCGTCCGCATAAAATATCATTTAGTTTAATTATAAACTATCTTAGAGAATTAAAGCAGGGGTGATCCATGTTAAAACTCTAAGCCCAACGGACTTTTACCTACCCACTTATTGTTAGACTGGTGTTTTATATACTGTTAAGTCCACTATTCCAATATGTTATCAGTTAATTAAGTGCATATAGCTGAAAACATAAACTGGTACCTACCCTACCGGTCCAACTAAGGCTCATAATCAAAAGATAAGGACAAAACGTTTTTTGTGATCCTATTGTGTCCCCGTAATATAAAGAAACGCAAATGTAGAGCTAATCTCGTATCTAGATATAATTGATCCGTATACTGGATCCAGTTGAATGCTAGGTCGCATATTCAAACACATAAACAAGTATGAGGTGATAAACATAATTAAACAATCAACGATAAATTAGGAAACCGATTTTAAAACAAACCAAACATTGAACTTTCATTAAGATGGCTAATACCCGAGGATATTATCCCATAACCATTGTAATTATACAAGCGTAATCAAACAATGAAAATTGAACGATTAAGAGAGTAAAAATTACACAATGTCTTCTATGGATTAGTGATCAATGCTTGACCTTTATGGCTAATCTTCTCTTCTAAAATTCATCTTTGGGGAGTATGATATAAGGAATATGATATTGCACATTGAAAACTCGTTTTTGAGTCTTCTATTTATAGTTGCTGAAAAATACTCGATACGCCGTATCTAGATAGGTTGATACGGTGTATTGGGCTGGATTCCTTAGAGTGCACGCTACGTTCGTAATAAATCTTCGATATCATTCCCAATTTACTTGATTTACTGTATCTTCGAATAGTTATCTTCATGGATACGGCGTATGAAGATATCACGGAGACGCCGTATTGGGAATTGGTCAAACCGTGATTTCTAGTGAAGTCCTGGCGCAAGATAAGCCTATCTCTTTTGTTGGATACGGCGTATTGGTGAATTTTTAGAAATCTTAGAATGTCCCCCCCCCCCCCCCCCACTTAATTTTTTTTTTGTTTTAGCTCTAATTTATGCGGCCTTTTTAGCTTTCTTTACAAACACCAAATTACTGCATTTATCAACTTTAAAGCGATTAAGTACCAAATAATGCAATAATTATATAAAAGTGGGCAAAATAGATGAGATAAATGATATAATAAAGTGACGTTATTTGATGTCATCAAATATCCCCCACTTGAATCCTACTTGTCCTCAAGTAGACTTTAGGAAAAAGTTTAGTTTATGAAATGTTGCCCGAACCGAAGTTAAGGATTTTCCGTTTAAGCATCATTTTATCCTAATCACCTGTACATAACCAAGCTCCTCACGAAATATGGAAATAAAAACACTCAGATCACTCAACTAATCTATGGTGCAACATTTAAGTAGTACACTCAATTGCTCGGTCGTGATTAGTTTCGTATCATAAGCTTGGCAAGCATACACATCTCCACCGCTTAAGCAAAGGAAGAATAAGTCCAAAACTAATTAGGTTTAAGAAGGGCTTACGGTTGATCATCAACGTCTTTCACCAAAGTACCCCCCGCCCCACACACCCCCGGGGGGGGGCAAAACACAACAAGCAGCTGTAAACAATATATACACTGCCGTAACGACGAAATAGACATATACAATCCGAACACATCCTTGTTTGTGTTTAACCAGCGGTTAGGATGAAGAATGATATAGGGTAGGGACCTTCTAACTTTCACCAAAAGTCGTCATCCAACAAGGCAGTTGAGACATGCATACATGGCCGTAACGACGGAATAGACATGCATGCTCGAACAAGTCCTCATTCGAGTAGACACTAAGGTTAGTTGCTAGGAAAGGGAAGTAAAATGGTTGTTAAATAAAATTCACAAAACAAATAGATTAAGCCAACAAATAAGGTGCGGTTGCTAGTAACTTTCCCCCGACCGTTCCATGACAAAGACTTGAATATATAGACAGACGCCTCGATCACAGAAATGACAAAGACAACCAAAGTTCCCATAACGGTCAACTTCCCTTACATCCCGCTCTTTACATACTTTTACACAAGTGGTGATATCAGCCACTTTTTACAAAACTTAACATCGTTATTTTTGTAACGTAATCAACGAATTAATCGATCCTTCTAATGAATTCCTACAGCATAAACTTTGTTTTGAACGATTAATTTTCTTCCTCATCTCTTTTTGCTTTTCATTTTTTCTTTTTAACCCACATGCATAGATAAACCTCGGTTTGATTCCACCGTCTTCACTTTCATAATTTATCCAGATAATCTTTTCCTTGTAGTACTTCTTCATCACAATTCATATACGAAAATAAGCGAAACTTACGAGCTACCTATTTCCATTGCATTGAGTGCAATATCCCGACCATTACAGTAGATGAGAAAAATTTCACTTGACACAGGAAATACAAGACTTTACACGAAAGCAACTAGCAAAATAGAGAAATAGGCTTAATCTACAACATGGTAGGGCTAAGGTGCTATGGTGTGATAAAATAATAATATGGTGTACAAAAAGAAAGGAATGGCTCAAAAGTGTTGTTCTAGGGGATTTTACTCTAAAGATGAGAGTAATCAAGGGTTACACGGGAGTTAACTAACTAGTGAAGTTAGTTATTTACGACATGTAGGCTATTTTTAGTTTACATCCTAGAAATTTATCAGTTAAACCATGTGCTAGCCATCTAATCCATAGTACTAATCATGGCGGTCTCGAGTGATATACGAGGCCAAGTTCTAAAGTCCACTACATCACCGGCACACTCATAAATTTGTGGAATTTAGTAGACAGTTGGAAACAGAATAGGCTTAATTATCACAATATGTATCAAGGGTTATAGTGCGCTAGGTAATGTAACTAGTGATTTTTACAAAAGTCATGCTGAAATTTTTTTTAATTTTGACCATTTTTAAGCACTTTGCATGTTATTTTATAAAAAAGAAGACAAGTACGTTCTAATTCTCCATCCCCCACTTCAATAAATTACAACCTCGGTCTCGTTGTATAGATAAAACAATTAAATAATAAGGGAAAATAGAATTAGAACGGAAAACTCCTTGATGTTTTGCTCATGATAATTCTCCATGATGAGTTCTTGAGTAAAAAGTGTGTTGACTAGGGCTTCAGAATGCCCGGATAAGTTCAACACAAGTCTTTTTCAGCATATACCATATCATAGTTTTAGTAAGGTCCTATAGAAGGTTAGAAGACATGTGCAAATTCTATCTCGCTACAATGGTAAAAGAAAACAATTAAACACACAACTGTACAGGGATCAATACGTCGTATCCTAACCCTAGAAGACTCACAAAGGGGGGGGGGGACCCACGGGGGGAAATTGTGCCCCCGGATTGTTCCTATAGAAACAATATATTGACTAGAAATTAAATAATTCCTGTTAAAATTGATACACGTCCAGATAATCATAAGCGTATCAATGGGGTCGATATCCGTATCCATGGGCTGGGAAGACATAAACCAAAAAACGACTCGGCAGAAAATTAAAATTCAAACAATTAAATGCGACAAACAATTAAAATGACCGGGTTGTCTCCCGAGAAGCACTTTTGTTTCAGCTGGTCTTTAAGTTCGACCTTTTCCTTTCTTCATTTCTTTTATTCATACTCTATAATTCACTCGGAATTATTCCCGAGAGCGAATCTCTTCATAATCCTTTGGCATGATGCGTACTTCTTGCAAAATTTCATGCCGAGCACAACGTCTTTTGTCATATCATCATCGTCAATGATGGTAAAACCTGAAATAATAGAAAAACTTCCAACGAAAACAGGTATATCGATCAAAGTCCGCAGACTCTTCCCTTCTTCTTGTCCCAAAATTGAAATAGTAAAAACTTTTAGACATTAGGTTAATGGGCAAGGAAGGGAGGAGGTCAGTGATAACATACTTATACCCGATTACACAAGAAAATTCCATCTTATAAGAGCCGGTTTTAACAAAAATTGGTACAAAATCATCTCGATCCGTTTTAGTTTCTAAAGGTGTATCTAAATCATTTAGTTCTATGTAGCCACCATAAATTGGGTCGAATGATTCATCACCCTCTCCGATAAAGTTTTGTTTCGCATCAAGACTTTTATTACAAAGAGCTTTTGATTCTCCTTATGCGGCTCAACACTTTTAAAACAAGTTTTTCTTCCCCGACCCTTAAAGTAATCTTCCTTTTGAAGACATCAATCTTGGAATGGGCAGTTGACAAGAATGGTCATCCGAGGATTAAAGGGACATCAATTAGCCCTTGGGTCTGTCCAAGATGATACAGTTTCTATAGGAATAAAAAAAATTGCCTATCCTTACTAGCATCATTTTCAGTAATACCCCGTGGTCGTGTTAATGGTTCAGTCAGCAGTTTCGATGGTCAACCTAGTGTGAGATAAAATTCCTAGACCAAGGTTGGTGTAGGTAGAGAATGGCATAACGCTCACACTTGATCCAAGGTCAACAAGAGCTTTATCAAAACAGATATTATAAATAAAACAAGGTAAAGTAAAGCTCCCTGGGTCTTTTTCTTTTTGAGGCAAGGAGTAATCATAAATATCTAGAATCTTCACATCTTGGTGCCATCTCCCCAATCATCACAGCCGAAGTTTTGCAGTCATCTTGGAAAAGGGATTGTTTCAGAAAATAGGCTTCTATGTTGTGTGCTCGATACGGTGTATGGCTCATGCGTGATACAGTGTATCTCAGAGAAATCAGCTTTAGCAGTTGAGATCGATTTAACTTGGTCTTGAGGGTTCATCTCCGTAGAGCTAGGCCGGCTTCCAAACCCTCTCTCTTGTAAGACTTTGCTCATCTGTCCGATTTGTATTCTAAGGTCTTAATCGAAAAGCTCCTTGGTTTCTTTATTGCTGCATCGGTAGAAGCCTCGGGATCACCTTGATATGTTCGAGTTTTCTTCATGCCATTTAGCTGATTCTGCCATGAATTTGGTCAGTGATTCTTCCAGGCTTGGTCTCTGATCAGGATATAAAGAATTTCCATTATTTTGTTGGTAGAATCCTGGCCCTACTGCTCTATACTGTCCTCTAGGTTGATAGGGTGCACCGAACTGTGTATAGTAGGCTTCTTCCATAGTTTTCCTTTCTTCCTTTTGTGGGCATTATTTTGTATAGTGTGGTCCCTTGTATAGTTCGCATCTGACCTGAGCAGCGTACACTTTCTCATTTACTTTCTTTATTTCTCGTCCGAGATTGTTGAGTTGGGCTTGGATAGCAGCAAGCCCCAACAAAAGTTTTCAGTACATCTGGTCCTAAAGATGTCCATTGTGCCATTTCTAGAGTATCACAGCATCTCTTGAATGTTATTTTAGCATCAGCAGCAGTTTTGAAAGGCATGGAACCCTTTGAGTCCAGGTCCTGTCGAGTTGGAACATCGAGCCCGTTGTAAAACAAGATAACTTCCTGCATGTCGGTCAAATAATGTTGAGGACATTTCATCAGCAATTCTTTAAATCTTTCCCATGCTTAGAAAAGGCTTTCATCGGGTTCCTGCTGGAAGTTGTTAATTTCCTCCATTTTCTTTGTGGTGCGTGCAGGTGGACAGTATTTGTTTAGAAACTTAGTTTTAAGGATCTCCCAAGTTGTAATTGATCCTGATAGCTGGTTCTTTAGCCATCTACTTGCAGCTCCAGTGAGGGATACTGGGAAGGCTCGTAGCATGATTTGATCTTGAGTTACTTTTGAGATGTGAAATAAGTCAACAATCTCTAGAACCTTTTTGATGTGCTCGTTTGCATCTTCGTGTTCTGAGCCACTGAAAGTATTGTCACAAAGTTCTTTGAGAAATTGCCCCTTCAATTCAAAGGGGGTATCTTGGTTGATCGTAGGCCTAGTAACGCCCGACCCATAATTTTCTTAGGTTTTGCTCATATACTGCTCCATTGTTTCCGTCACTGTTTCTCTTTCCCTTTCCTCTGATTGTTCCTTGATGTCAAAAATGTGATCGAACTCAGGTGAATTCGATTCTATGAGACTAGGTGTATCGAAGAGCCTCCTTTTTGAGCGAAATTTCTGTTCTGGGTTTCAAAAGGTGAGAGTAGTTCCTTCGTCGAACTTCTTGTCATGCACTACCTGAAACAAATGACAACGAATCAGTAGGATATGTCATGATGAGAGGAATATAGCATGAAATCAAATAGATGGAATTTTACTATTATTACTGTATCAGATGACGAATATGCCGTATTTAATTAATTTGAATACGCCGTATGGGTCTGTTGAATATCAGTACGCTGTATTGAGCTTACTGAATACGTCATATTGTCTTGAAACAGATACACTGTTTAGACAGTAAATCTCAATACGCTGTCCTGATCAGAAGGTTTGATACGTCTTATCCAACTGGTGGATACGGCGTATCAGGTGATCAGTCAGAACAGAATAGTATTTAAAACCATTAAATGCGGGAATTAAAACACACAAAGCGAATAAATACAAACACAATTTAAATAATTAGATTAAACTAAACTAAACTAAATTAATTAATAGTTAGAAATACTAATAAGAATAAGGTTTAATAATTTCACTCCCCGGCAGCGGCGCCAAAAACCTGATGTGCTGTCGTATAGGGTCAATTATTTGATTATCAAGTTTTACATTTATATTTAGCCGACAAACCTAAAACAACACTTTAACGAGCAGTGTACCCGGTCAAGATGGAGTTCGTGGTAAGTAGGGTGTCAAACACTAAGAGTGGAAATTTAATCCTATATTCTATCAGTATTTTAATTAATCTATTTACTAGTCAAACCTATGCTATATACATTGTCTAATGAAATAGGGGATTCAGCTTGAGAGACTGGCACAGGTTTGGTGGAAAAATACCGAAATCATCACAATAAACACAAAGGATGAGAATTAGAAGATAGAAAGCGGTAAAAAGCCAAATGATAGAAAACTGTATTAGCCATATTAAATCTGATTCAATGCTGGTTTATTTGTTTTAGTGAAATGATTTACTTATCTCGAGGCGGTATATCATTCTTAAGACTTAGGCGGGACATCATCCTAAGACCTAGACACAATTAAATCCTGTCTACAATTTGAATAGCATCCGATAAAGCATCATTTAGTTTAATTAAATCATCTAGAAATTAAAGCAGTGTGATCCTGTTATTACTCTAGCCCAACGGGACTTTACCCACTTATTGTTTGAAGGTGTTTTATATACTAGTAGTCCACTATTCTAATCTTTATCAGTTAATTAAGAGCATGATTGCTGAAACATAAATGGGTCACCTACCGGTCCCAACTAACTCATAATCAAAAGAAAAGACAGAACGTATTTGTGTATTGGTCCAGTAATATGAAACACGATATGGAGAGCTATCCCGATATCTATATTATTTGGTCCGTATCACTAGATCCAGTTGAATGATAGGTCGCATATTCAAACACATAAACAAGTATGAGGTGATAAACATAATTAAACAATCAACGATAAATTAAGAAATCAATTTTAAAACAAACCAAACATTAGACTTTCATTAAGATGGCTAATACCCGAGAGTATTAGCCCACAACCATTGTAATTATACAAGTGTAATCAAACAATGAAAATCAACGATTAAGAGAGTAAAAATTACACGATGTCTTTATGGACTCGTGACCGATGCTTGACCTTGGTAGCTGATCTTCTCTTCTAAAATTCATTTTTAGTGAGTATGGTATAAAGAATATGATATTGCACCCTGAAACTCGTTTTTGAGTCTTCTATTTATAATGTCTGAAAAAGACTCGATACGCCGTATCTGACAAGGTCGATACGGCGTATTGGGCTGGATTCCTTGGAGTGCGCGCTACGTTTTCAATAAATCAGTGATATCATTCCTAATTTACTTGATTTACTGTATCTTCGAATAGTAATGTAACATCCTGCTCTTATAAAAAGACCAAGAGTCACATTATGGTGTCAAATCAGAACACATAAACGCAAGCGGAAGACTTTATTAAATAAAAATACTAAGTCATGAAACAAAATGATATCCAAAAGTATTAAATTCCAACAAAGTCTAAAAAGAAGAAATCTTTAAACGAAAGGGTCTTAAACATATATCCAAAATAATGGAATTTATCAAGGGTTGGTCCTCTAAGAGCTTCCTACTCTCAACACTCAAATCACAGCTTCCCGCTTAGTACCTGCCGCAGGAAAAGAAAATGCGGCTGAGCTAACGCTCAGTGAACAAATATAATAATAATAACAGAAATAAAATGAAGGTTTGAACGAAACGGATCCCGATAATCTGCTAAACAAATGTCATACGAAGTAATAAGTGATGATCAAGAATTAAGGATAACAAAGAAGTGCCCACGAGCTCGAAACAAAAGTCCAAAGCATGCCACACGCTTAGACTACATAATCCAACATACATCGTATCATATCATATCATATCATATAAAATTGTACATGAGAGCTGCAGACTCCAGATGTACCCTACAAAATGTGAAATGGGGTGTATTGCACACACACAACCATTCACCTGAACTGAACGGAACAAAGTACCTAGGATGCATCCATACGCTTCCTTCAAAACAAAGTCATATCCATATACACAAGCACTATGGCGAGTGTACGGACATATAAAATCAAATCATAATAAAAGCACATATAAAAGGGAACGCCATGGACTAATCACACCGCTACAGATAGTGTCAAGCCATTGGTGCATCAATGACATGGTCATGGTACCTCCATAACTAGATACAAATAGCTCGGGCAAACAGAAACGCAAAAGATAACAATGATCAAGTTTCAAATAATCTAAATATGGAAACGAATCTAGTAGCATATTCCAAACAAGAACCAACAGATTCATACAAACGAATATCGAATCAAACGGATTATCAATATCTAACCGAGTCATCGCGTGTGCGGATAGCAAATCAAAGGAATATCAAACGAATATCAAATAGATCAAGTAGCCAAACAAATGAGAATGAAGTGTCCTTACTAAAAGGATGGAATATTTGTACCTAAACAAACAAGCAACGGACGAGATGAACACGCAGTTAAAAAGATCAAAAAACCTCTTCATGAATCTACATAAATCCATGATTACATATTATTATTCATCTTATTTTATAAGTTTTATCACTTGATCTTACCATATATAAAGTTTAATTGACCAAATTAAGGTTTTCAAAAATTTTAGATTTTGACTACTTATTCATGGTAAGTTTCCATACATAAATGGACCATAAAAACATCTTCTAAAATTAAACTAAAAATTACAGAGTTCTACATATGTCCAATACACCCATGATCATTGGTTTAATTTATTTCCATGTTTAAGTATCCCTTTGACCCTTGTTACCCAAAACTGATCCCGAATTTGATCTGACAGAACCTTCAAAAAGTTCACGCGTAAAAACCCAACTTAAACAATTCTGAGAATTCTGAAAAAGATCATGGATGTAGCACATATCATGAAGATATACCAAATCAAATTTTAAAGTCTAATTCCTTACGATTTGAGAATTAAAAATCAAACACTACAACTGAAATTTTCGGCCAAAATCTGCAGTTTTGAACTTACCTTTATAAAATCTAAAATCGACCGTCCGGCCACAATTAACA
This sequence comes from Tanacetum coccineum, assembly GCA_026074375.1. Lineage (NCBI taxonomy): Eukaryota > Viridiplantae > Streptophyta > Magnoliopsida > Asterales > Asteraceae > Tanacetum > Tanacetum coccineum. The sequence goes on along the minus strand of BQNB010156223.1, from coordinate 3,027 downwards.
TAAGGCCAGATTTTTCAGAAACTAGACTCTTTGAATTTAACTTTAGGCTCAAGAATTATGTTAAAACCAATTTTTATCATCAAGATATACCCCATTGAACATGACCTAAAATTCTGCCCATAATTATTTAACCTTGAAAAACCCTAATTAACACATCTAAAACAACCTTAGGGTTTCTAAATCTTGTAGGTTTTATTAATAACCACATTTATTGATCATCTTAGGTTTCTTAACATGTAATTTAACCATTTAATTAAATTAAAACTAGAAAAATTGGACAAGAAACATAAATATATTTATTTCTTACAATCTTTTAGGTTTTTATGAAAACTTTTGCATATGTAATCATGGTGACAACAAGAATGAAACAAAATCAAGAATTACCTATGGAATGAGAGAGGAGTACAAGATCAAACACCAAGAACCCAAGAATACACCAAAGAATGAAGATCAAAACCACACCAAGAACACCAAAACTTCAAGGATTACCCAAAACACGTAAACCTTCTTCTTGCTCGAAGCTTCTATGGAGGAATACACAAAATTATAGAGAGAAAATTTTTAAAATGAGGAGAATGATGGGGAGGGGTCCGGTTATAAAAGGGTAAGAGAGGAGAGGGGGACAAAATCTTTTTATTGTATTAGGAGATTACCAAATATTTGCTTAAACATTTTTACACTTCATTCCTAAAATAAGTTTATCTTTAAAAATAATAGATTTTCTTGTAAAATCACCCCTAAGGGCCGGTCTAAATGAAGGAGGAGGGGGGACAAAATAATTTTTTTTCCTTTTTGAAGATTACACTGAATACTTGCTAAAACCTTTTAATACGTATCCCTTAAAATAGGTTTTTAATAAAAAGAAAGTAAATATACAAAATAATCAAAATTACAAAATATATTATTTTTTTTTTAAATAAGGGGACCGGCAATATATATGTATTATATAAGTTTTTATATTTTTTTTAAACAATATACCTATGTTATATCTTTATATTTCCCAAAAATTATAAACCTATGTTTATTTTCAAATACTTATTAATAAACTTTAGGTTATATTCAAAATTACCAATATGACATGAAATTCAAATTTTGGGTTTTACAATATTAGATTATTACCCAAGCCCGTTAATACCCGACTAGCCTATTACATTACAAGACCTATTTGACTTTATAAAACAGATAACTTTATTGTTTGACTTAATAAAATTAAGGCTAACAATCTCCCCCCAATGTTGAGGTCTTCTTTGATCTCCCCAACGTTGATGATATGACGTTTGAGCTTTGCCTTCTTGGGTCTTGTCTTGTTTGTAATGGCTTTTTTAATTCATGCTTTGTGATCTTGATCTTGAGCCTTTATCTTTTGACTTTTGAGTTCTTGAGATATTTATCTTGCATCATCTCTTTGACTTGAATCATCTTGATTTGACATTCTCGATCATCTTGTGCTCTTGACCAACATGCTCCTACTTGTTACATTATTGTTTGACATATATGATCATAAGTCTAACAATCGTACCCAACTGACAATTCTTTATTTGACTTTGAGGCTCTTTGATGGTGGGAGAAGTTTAGAATCAACGGTCTTGATGTTGAACGAATTGACTTTGTTAAGCTGAGTATGAGCTTGGGTATTATGAATACGACTTCTACTGGAAAAGAGGCTTGCAAACACCGTCGTCTAAACCTGAAATAAGACAGATAGCAATAAAAGATGAATATGGCTTTGTCATTCATCTTGAGTTCGGTTTCATTAACCTCTGGTTTCCCATTTTATAATATAAGTACTATACCTGTAATCAGGTAGATTCAGAGAATCTCCTTGACAGGGTTTCCGCTCAAAGTTAGGGATCTTCTAACACAGATGTATTAGATTTTTACATGCTTGCTAGTTAGTTACCGAAACGTTCTCAAACAGACAAACATTGGTAAGGAGTGAATCAGATAGGTACTATCTTTCTGATTAAGTCGTAAATCATTTTACTGGACAAGATGATATCAGTAATCTCAAGCTCGATTCATATAGGAATCTTGCAAGTAAACTACAAGAGCTTGTTTGATGTTACTCAAGCAAGGATTCCATCTTCACTGTGACTACTTAAGTATTCATCGATGTTCTGGCAAGATTTAAGGATTAATGGTTGGACTCTTTGTTACAACTTGTAACTTTTTGGTGTTCAACAAGTGTATTTTGACATTGTGTCCTAATGAGATTTATAATTGATCTCTTTGGCTCTAGACTCGATTTGTGCACTTTGGTTTTTGTAATCGGAGGCTGGAGCAGACTGCCACCTATTCAATATCAACAATCTTGGAGTGAGATGTTAATAGATAACGTGTCTATCTCCGTGACAAATGAGACAAGTGTCTTTTGAGAGAAACTCGAATGGCTGGGAAGGGTTGTGCATTGCATCACTGGGTACATGACGGCTTTCTTTAATATCAACAATCATCTTTTTGATTTTGGTAGATTATGTATTGACCCGGTTTCTGCCTTAGTTATGTGGAGGGCTGCTTTGTTTTCACCCTTTATCCATACATTTCTTTTTAATTCTTCAACCCCTTAAATGCTTACTAAGACGTCATTACTAACAACTTGTTGTGATTGTTCCAATGTTAGCTCAATCTTAGTCGGCATTCTTCTCTTATACTCATTCTTCTTCAATCATACCTAAGGACTGATATTTCTAACTATGGATTGTCCTTGGGTAGATTCCTCCGGTTCTGATTGGATCATAGGACTTATACCTAACCTTAACCACCATATGACTTCATTGACATCGTGAGATTAATTGGTTGTTGGGTATAGAGATCGAACCATAAATACCTTTTTCTGACATTTTGAAATACTCCCCCTACACATGTGCACCGAGATTTGAAATTGTTTTGCACATGAAGGAAAGAGTTGCACTTATAGTCTTAGAGATCACATTCTTCTATATCACATTTTAATCACATTTTCTCCCCTTATTTTAAATAATAAAACATTTAGTATTTAAAAGACCAATTGATTAAAATTTATGATAT
>BQNB010156221.1:0-15292 GCA_026074375.1 Tanacetum coccineum | reverse complement strand
CGGACTTAGGCACCCTCATGAAAAGAATAAGTTTATGTGCAAAAACTGCTTAAACATAGGTCCAGAATACCTAGTGAATGAAGGTATGAAGGAATGGATCCTTCGTGGACACGTGAGCATTCACGAAATAACGTAAAGACGTGTGACTTCGAGTCTAGCTACAAGACTCGTTAATAAAGAAAAGCGCTTCTTGGGAGGCAACCCAATTTACTTTTCCCGCAAATTAGGAATGTCATGTGTGTTTTAATTCTTTACCATTTGTTTTATTATGTTTGAATTATCTTGTAATCATGCTTTGTTTGCCTTTAACCTCGTCTTAATTTCAATCAAAGGTATTTTGCACATAATAATTGTAGGGGAATTTATCTGGTTTTTTAACCAAGTTCAAACATGTTAAATGAATTGTTTAGATTAATTCGCGTCATATGATTGAATTGTTAAATCTCAGGTTTTATGCATCTATTTGTACAGGAATTAACTTATGGAATCAAGTGCAGGAAATTTTTCATCAAAAACAAAAAATTTCGCTTTCACAGATGATGACATCAAATAACGTCTATTTTATAGCATCATTTATCCCATGTTATTAACCTATGTTGTAAAGTTATTGCAAAGAATTGTTACTTAGTCGTTTGTATTTGAGAATTGTAGTAATTATGGAGTACTTGGTGAAGTTATGCTAAAAGGCACGCATTTTGGAGCATAAACGAAGAGTTCGAGAAAGTCTACTGATCTGACAGCCAATACGCCGTATTATTCTAGACCTATACGACGTATCCAAGACTTTGACGAATCAAAAGACCATTGCCTGACTTTGAAGAAATACGCCGTATCCACATCAACGATACGCCGTATATAATACTTTGGTCAACGAAGAAGAATCAACTAGTTTTACCTCAATACCCCGTATCCATCAAAAAGATATGGTGTATCCGTGCCTACACTTCACAAGAAACCACAAAGACATAAAGACCAATACGCCGTATCTAGGAAACCCCTATATGCCGTATTTACAATATAGTAATAAAATATTCTGGAAAATATCAAACGTGGTCCTTACACCAAGAAATCCCCAATACGCCGTATCCCACATGGATGGATATGGCGTATCGACGCGATTCCAGACACTATAAATAGACGACCCTAAACTCAATTTTAATCATGCAAGTGAATCCCTAAACCACCAAGTCGATCGAGAGACGATCAAAAGAGCCTAGATGGTCAGAAAAGAGCCTCAGGATCATAGGAAAACTCTTGTAATCTTCGTGCAACCGAATACGCGTTCGATCGAGGTTTCTTTACTTTAATCGTTCATATATCAATCCGTGTGTATTTTTACAATGACTATCGGTTGATACCTTAGGTATCAGCCATGTTTATGAAGATCTAATGTTTGGTTTGTTTATCTCGATTGCTTAATTTATCATTGATTGTTGTTTATGTTTATCAATTTATATTTGTTTACGTGCTTAAGTATGCGACCTATCATTCAACTGGGTCTAGTCCTACATATTTAATGCGCTGCAACTTCGGTGTTGTTTAGGCGTAGGCTAAGAGTCTGGGATAGCTCTCCATATTGCAATTTATATATCTAGAATCATAGGATCACAAATATTGACCTAATCTTTGCCTTAGATTAAGTGAGCATAGTTGAGCCATAAGAGTGACCTTGTATCAATGAGTAAGCGTTCTTATTCCATTGGAAAGGACTCGGATAGTGGACTACTAGTATATAAAGCGCCGTTAAGCAGTAAGTGGGTAAAGTCTTAATGAGCTAGGGTTTAGTAAGAGCACCATTACTTAGATCCTAAGATAGATTATAATCAACAAATGCTTACTTTATGCGGATGCGTTTAATTGTGACAGAATTAGCGTGTCTAGGTCTTAGGAAGAAGTACCGCCTAAGTCTAGGAATGATATGCCCTTCGAGATAAGACAATCATTGCACTAATAAACAAACCTGCATTTTATTGGATTATTCATGGTTGATACGTTTTCCTTACATTAGTTCTCGACCGTTCCTCTATCGTTTCTTGTCTTCTTGTGTGTGTTTATTGCTTTACTTGTCATCAAAACCTTAGGTTAGATACACAAAACCGTGCCAGTCTCTCAGGCTGAAAAACTCTCCTTTTTGCATTAGTTTTAGGTTTAACTTAGATAACTAAAATACTGATAGAATTAGGAATTAACGCTCTCGCTCTTAGTGATCGACACCCTACTTACCAACGAAACTACAATTGACCGGGTACACTGCCCGTTAAAGTGTTGTTTTTAGGTATAGTCGGCATAAAATAAATAGTAAAACTTGATACATAAATAACACCTACATAATAACACATCAAGCTTTTGGCGCCGTTGCCGAGGAGTGAAGTTGGTGTAAATTCTTTTTTTTATAGTTTTTTTAGTTAAGATTAGTGTAGATTATATTAATTTGCATATCTGTGTGTTTGTTTGTGTGTTTAATTTTCTGCATTCTATATTTTTTGCATATTGTGTGTTTATGTGTTTTCTGCATTATTTAAAGTAGGATGTAATTTTTTTTAAACCAATACGGCGTATTAAATTTATTGGATACGGCGTATAAATTTTTTTCAAACCAATACAGCGTATTCGACTCTATCATCAATACGGCGTATTCAGTTCACTGAATACGGCGTATTAAGCTATTTGACAGTTTTCTTTCCTAGCGAATTTATTACAGGTTAAAATGGACGACCCCAACATTACTATGGAGGAGTATATCAGGCTTGAGGAAGAAAAAGCTCGTAGGCGTGGTAAGGTGTATAATTGGGAAACTGCTACGTATGGTAAGATCTGGGATAATGAAGATGTTCACAACCTCGGATCTGTTGAAATTGAATTCCTAGCTATAGTCTTTAATGACACATTAACATCTGAAGCAACACTAACTCGTGTGAGCCTACGGTAAGTTCTCTTAACAAGAAATTGACTTTAGAATATCGTTTGACTAATCCCTACGATAAGATTGCATGTTAATTTATGACAAAAATTCATTTTCCTACAAAATAATTTCTGTTAACAATTTAAAAACGGATTCACAAAATGATAATGATAAAGTCAATATGCCTTCACTTCCATCACCCGAGCCTACGGTCAGTTATTTTGTTGATTTAGACTTCTTTAATGATCTTGAGAATGAATTTCCAGCCATTGTTTACAATGATGCTCAAACGTCTAAATTAGATGATTTAGACTACTTTAAAGATTTGAGAACGAATTCCAACCATTGTTTACAATAATGCTCAAACTTCTAAATCAGATTTATTAACTGAACCAATTTTAAACCCTCAACATATCGATGAATTTAATTTGAAAGATGAAACATCATTGTCCGAATGTGATGAAGAGGAACAAAACGTTTTAAACTTTAATGATCTATTTCCTTTTAACGTAATTTATCCCAATGATTCAAAATCGGATAAGGACAATGATGATGATAAAGTCGATATTGAACACTCTTCGGGGGATTTATCTGTCAAACCGTTACCTGATGTAATAAATACCGATGTTGGTGCCTATGCACATGGGTCAAATAAGCTTTTGGAAACAAGTCATGATACATCTAATAAATTTTTCAAAACTGAAACTTTTATCAAGGAATTAAATTTTAATATCATGACTTGGAATCATCTTAACAAAGGGATGTCATTCATTTTCCTAATCAAGAATTTGTATGTGCCATTTGGCATCCTGTTCGACCCCAAATTGTTTTATAAGGATGGGATTAAATTGGGGCAAGTCTAACTTAAAGACTTTTCTGTAAACAAAAGTGCTTGCCGGGAGACAACCCGGAATGTATTTTCAATTTTTATCGAGTCTGTCTTCCCAGATTTTCTATACGGCGTATCCAAACCCCATGGATACGGCGTATTGACCTTCTGGACGTTATCCAGTCTTTATTTTTAGCACAGTCTATACGACGTATTCATTAAATGAATACAGCGTATACAGTCATAAATACGACGTATCCTGGGGTATGGATACGGCGTATTGACTTCCTGTACAGTTTTAGGTTATTATTTCAAAGTCTAACCAAATGAATACATAGAGATAGAATTGCATTTATTTTCTAAGAATTTACGCAGGACCTCGTGAAGGAAATATCGACGAATATTGGTGGAGAATTTACAAATCTAGAAATCTTGAAGTGTTGGAGTCTTGAAACCTCAAGACGGCTGTTCAACACACGATCTTGCTCATAAACGCAAATTGGAGAATCTACCGAGCAAATATCAGGGGAGTTTCTCATTCTAATTCTTTTTAATTTCCCATATTTAATGTTTTACATATACAACGAGGACGTTGTATAATTCAAGTGGGGGGTGGAATTAGAATGTTTACTTGTCCTAAATTTTCACAATAAAAGGCTTAAATTATGCTTAAATTTAAAAAATTTCAAGCATACTTTTGTGAAATTACATGTTACATAACCCGCACACAATAACCCTTGATAGATATTGTGAGGATTTAACCTTTCCGTTTCCAAATGTTTACCCAAATTCCATAAAATATGAGTGTGTTGGTGATGTTGTAGACTTTAGAACTTGGCTTGGTATATCTATCGAGACCATAATAATGAGTATTATGGATTTAATTAGAGTAACTTGTTTAAATTCATCCTTCTTTTCAGTCATGTCATGTTTCTAATTCGAGGACGAATTATTCTTTTAAGAGGGGAAGAAGTTGTAAAACCCTAAAATCAGAACAAGTGCAAAATTACCAAAATGCCCCTAATGTCAGAAAATTTAATAAAAGCATGAATAAAATTCAATCAAGTGTTATAAATTATAAAATACATCATGTGACAAGTATAAAATTTTTATAAGATTATAATATCTTATATTATGCAAGAAAAATAATTGTTTCTTATATATATGTGTTTTGCCGAAATAATTATAAGTTAATTACTTATATTATACAATTAAATATTAAATAAAATAAGGAAATTATAAAATATTTTAGGCAAAAATTAAAATCTGATTTTATACTTTGAAATACCCAAAAACTCGGCACTTCTTCCTAGTATATCTTTTATATACATTTTTATTCTCATTTGTGAAATATCTTAAAAAAAACCATTTCCAAAACCCTAAACAATTAAAGTGGCGGCTCCATAATTTTTTCAAGGCAAGGAACGATTTTTATAGGGTTCTTGGGAGTACAAGGGAGCTAAGAAAATTATTGGTTCATTGGTTTGAAGCTTGATTCGATTTATGGTGTTCTTTTGAATTCGAAATACCTAGCCGAACTCAATAATTCATAAAATCATCCATAATTATTCAAGGTATTTTTATAACTCATTTTACATTATATACATCTGATATGTTCATGAGAAAAATTACCATGCACGTTATTTTGATTTATTAAGCTTAAACATGATCTAAACCCTAAATAATTGCAAGAATTGTATTCGGCTCTTAATAAATTTATACTTTCGATTTTATAATTTTTATGACTTGTATATATCATGTATGAACCAGATAAATTGTTAGAAAAATTGTATAAAAGATTTAGATAATTATTGTGGAATTTCTAATTCTTGCCAATTTTGAATTAAGAAAGAAATGAAGAAATAAATTGGAAAACGAATTAGGGTTAGGGTTTTTATATTTTTCCTAGGTCCAATACATGCTAATGAATGTATAAAATTATGTAATTATTGGGGAAAATTCTAATTAGGGTTTTGTGCATTTTATTGTTACCACCCGATTAGTGTTTTTAAAAGTATAAGGGGCTGTTTTTTTTTAATTTTATGAAAACTTTGAGGCTGGATTATGTCATGTTAATAATAATGTATAGATTCTGTAAAAATAAGTAAAGGTTATAACTAGTCAATTGAAAATTGTTTATGGTTAAACATGATTAAGTTTATAATAATATATCATATAATTCGAATTGTAATTAAAACTGAAGGGACTAAAAGTTGTAAATTATGAAAAGTACAAGGTATGATCATAATTAAGTATTTAAGTATGAAAATACCATAATTGATTATTATAAGTCTTGTTGTTGCAAAAATGGATACCTTAAGATTATGTTAATTAAATTAATAACTAAAAGGACTAATTAAACTAAAATATTAAGATCAAGGATTTGGATTGTAGAAAAATACGAAAATAGAAACCTGCTAATTAAGAAAACATGTTTTTATGGAAGCATTACTAATAATAGAAAACCTTCTATTTATGAAACCTGCTATTTATAGACACCTCTATTTTTAGAAAGTCTATTGTTGGAAGTAAATTATGTAAACTTATTAAATCGGGGAAGTTATCATTTATGGAAAGTTAATTAAGGAAATTCTATGTTTGGAAACTTACTATATTTAGAAGCTGCTATTTTTGGAAAGTACCCAATATAACAAGAATACTAATCAATATTAATCATGGAATATGTTAATCAATGGAACGTACTAATCAATGGAAACATGCTAAAAATAGAAAGTTTACTAAAATATGAAAGTTACAAAAAGAAGGAAGTAACCTTAAACATTGAACAAGTAACATATATATGTCCTTTAGACCATGTAGATCGCATTAAGCAGAGTAGCTTCCATCTTCTTATCCCTCTCTTTCCGTTTCCTGTCCTTTGGACATAAGTAACGGATATTTCATCCTTTCAGTAAAGGACATTCTTCTTTTCATGATTCATCCCCAGAACAGCTATGCTCCCCCATTTTTAATGTCCTTTTGCCATGATCCTTTTACATGTTTGTATATTCAAGAGACTTATTCAATTGCTCGAGCTATATTATACGCATGACCATAGATTTACAATACTTACCACCTAGTCATGGAGGTACCATGACCGTAACACATGAGGCACCTGTGTCACGACTCTTTCGCGTTGAGAGTGATTTCACGCGGCGTCCCTTTTCATGTTACCAGATTATATTTCAAGATTGCCAATAGTAATCAGGGCGTATGGTGCAACCTAGTTTACATGTATTACACGTTCCATGTGATTGTTTGGTGAGTGCACTACATTCCCATCACATAGAGCTGATCCTCCACCCATATTATTATAAGAGGTCACCCTCCTTACATTTTTGATGCAGCCCCTCTAATATGAATGCAAGAATTCACGACTTTATTATTATGACATGTATGATATATAGCTCGTGTGCAATCCTTATATTTTATGTTAGTATACTATCATTATATATCATACCATCTTTACTCGTAATTACCATGTCTTTACATGTTTATTTCCTATTCTTCAAACCATTCTCCAGGTTTTCCTCATGACACCAAAGATGCTTTCCGCTGCTTTAACTTATTACCAGGATTCATACTTATTAGCTTACATGTATATTATATAATCCTGTTCACTGAGCCGTTATTCCAGCCGTATATTCTATTCAGCTTTCTTATACGACAGGTATCATAAGGGAGATTGGGCTTGAGAGAGGGTTTGCTTAGGAAGTGACCATCTTAGCATCCTTGTCTTTTTTATCGCCAATGACTACTTTGATGTGCTATACTATCTTTGGACACCTGTTTTTAGTCCATTTAGAACTTCTTTTTAACGTTATTCATGTTGATCTCCATAATCGGCAGAGCCGATGATTGATTTCGGCTTTCCACTTTGTTCTATGTTATAATTTATGACTTTATGCCTTTATTATGCTTTGATATGACACCATGATTATGATGTTTCGGCCTACTCTCCGGAGCGGGTTTGGGTCGTTACACCCATTTGCTTATTTGAGCTTATCTGCTTATTGTTTATGCTTAAGTTAGGCTTAGTCTTGCTTATTAGGTTAGTTTAAGCCCATTTTAGCTTATTTCTTTTAGTTTAGAGCTTATTTAAGCTTATTTGCATTTTAGCTTAAAAATCTTAAGTATTATAGCTTTTTAGTGAAACTGTCATTCTAGCTTATTTTAATTGCTTATTTTTGTTCAAAAATGCTTATTAGGTGTAGCTTATAGCCTGTCTTAGCTTATTTCCCCTTTTTAGTTGCTTATTGTGTTTAAAAAGATCAAAAAGTTAAGTCTTAGCCTTTTAGTGTAAATTAAGCAATCTGTCAACTTTGACAGCTTATTTTAGTGCTTATTTGTGGTTTATAGAAAAAGTGCTTTCACAAAAGTTGTAGGTTTACAGCTTATTTATAAGCTGTGAAAAAAGTTTAAAAAAAAGCAAAAAGGGGAAGGTGGAAGTCCAAGGTGAGCAGGGCTCGAACCCTGGACCTCACACCCTCAACCCTTATAACACACACACTCTAAAAGAATCTCATTAACCGCTCCGCCCTCGCTTTTTTTTTTGTTTTTTTTTCTCGTATTTATCTTTCACAATTAATTAGAAACCCCATATTTTAGCCCTTTTGCTTAATAAGCCGTTTTAACTTATTTAACAGCTTATTTGATAAGCTGTTTTCTCCAGCTTATTTTTCTTAGATCCAGTTTTGTTTAAACTATTTTTTGTAATATTTTCAGAATTTTTATAATTCCGTCTTAGATATTTTTAAATCATTAATTTCAGATAAAATCGTTTTTCATTAATTCATAATAAATACATAAAAAAAAAAAAAAAAGCTAATTCATTTTAGAAAAATTTTCTTTTATCATATAGAACTTAGGAAAATTAATTGCTTTCATAGTGTTAAAATTCAAATTGTGATTTTTAAAGAAACGGGGATTGCTCCCGTTCACGTTTTTCCGTGTTTTAAGCTTAAATCACTTACCGTTTTTGGTCTAGTTTCTTGTCTAGCATTTTAGGCAATTAAGACTTATAAAAAGTTCAAAAGATCCATTTAGGACTTAATTTTAATAATTAGATTTTAAGTCGCGTTTTTTTGGATTCCCGTTATCGTTTTAGGGTTTTAGCTCTTATAGCTTTCGTTTTTAGTTTGCCTTACTTATTTTACCCGTAGATTTAGAAAACCAATCATAATCTTTCTTCCATTCAATCATCAATTATCAAACCGTCTTCCGACTTTCCATTGCATTCCTCGTTGGGGATAACGACCCGGGAATCATACTTCCGGATATATATTGATTTTCTTTGTAGATTTAAATACCTGAGATAAACATGCTAAAAAGGTCAACACAATGGTTGAGTGATATTCATAGGTTTATGGTAAACAGTTTGAATACAAGTTCAATAGTGGGTTACGTTGTTATACACCCATAAGTGTAATAATTGCAATGAGTACAATTATTATAGAAAACAATATTATTGCCTGAAGCTCATGCACCGAGACCTTGAGATAATCAATAATCACAATAAATTACCCCAACGGGTGCCTTTGCCAAACACCCGCATAGTGTTTCAAATGAAGTGTGTTTGGTTACCAGAAAGTATAGGTACACCAACGGGGAAGCTCAGTCCCAAATAGATCTATTCACAACATTCGCGCTTACTCCGAAAAGTAATTAACGGTTCATGATAGTGGGGTCTTAATGGCAAAAGTAAGGACTTAGGCAATAATATATCAGGATAGCATACAGTTGGAAAAATACTCGTATTCATGGTTTATAGCATGTATCCCCCTCTCGGGTTTATGAAAACATTAGAAGATTTAAAATGCGAGGCTATGAACTCACCTTAACAGGGGAAATCTGATTGATGACAAAAGTATATAAAGTGAAAGTAACGGCTTCGTCACGCAACCTGGGGTAATATGTCAAGTCTTAGTGTGATGGTTTATGTTTCAAAACTTTATAAAGTTTAACGTATTACTTTGATTTATTAATTTATGGAAATATTGTATCACTGTTCGGGCCATCATAATTCAGAGGTCATGTAGTAAACGTTTGAGGAGCCAGGACACTTTAAATCGTAAATCCAGCAAACTCGTCAAAACGTATACCCAAATGAAACTCCTCACATGAAGCTCCCTAGTAACGTGATACGATAAGATTTTAAGTTTCTTCAAAAGTTAGTCGATGATAAATTACGTTAAATATATAACGTAATTGTTTTATAATGCGCCGATCGATGATTAATAACGATTAATGTGTCGGGTTTTAATAAAATCGAGTTTTATAATATTCATATATATTTTTTTCGTATATCTATGTATTTTTTTTTTATATTTTTAAGTTTGAAAAAATGGCTATATGTACCTTGGTTTTAATCTTTTACTACGTTTAGTCACTTTATATTATAAAGTATATATAAATTTAAACCTTTAACTTTAGAACTTGGCAAGATAGGTCCTTATAGTTATAACTTTGGAATAATGACATTTTCAGCCCCTTTAGTTATAAATTTCAGAAAGTTACGATATATACCCCTTGCATGGAAATAATTTACAAATTAAGTCCAAAAAGCCATGCAAGCTTATTTTAGGGTTCCAAATGATATTTGCTGGTTATAGCTTATTAGAATAAGCTAAAATAAGATGTTTTAACGCAACAAAAGTTTAGAAAAAGGATTCGTCAGCTAGAAAATCAAAACGGGTCATTTTTAGGGTTTTATTAAAAAACACATGGGTTTGAGGATTCAAGGCTTTAACAAGAGTTCATATATGATCTTAAGAGTATTATGAATATTCTAATACAGATTATAAGATTATTGAACAAGATTTTGATCTTACTTGATCAAAAATGGGTCGAAATGGGGTTTCAGGTTTGTACGCCTAGTAACGACTTTAAGGGTTCTTTTATCTTGATTCTTGGCTTCTGTTCTGAGCTTAGGGAATTCTCTTGATCCTTCTTGGTCTGATTTAGAGCTCCATTTATGTGTATGATGAAATTTGAGGTGTGATTGAAAGAGGGTGTATGTTTCGGCTTATATAGTGCTCAAATGAGCTTGGTGCCTAAGTTTTCTTGTTGTGGGGATCAAGGGAGGTAGAGTGGTGATTAAGGGATGCTAGGTGATGAGTATTGTAAGCTAGAAACTAGCTATGAAGAGGTGGATGGGGTGTGTGGAGGTTCAGTTTACAAAAGGTGACAAGAAGGTGACTAAAAGCCTTGGTGGCCAAGGGAGGTGATGGAGGTGCTTGTAAGGTACTTGGGTGGCTGCTTGATGACATAGTGGTGATGTCATAGAGGTGATAGGGTGCTTGGTTGGGTTGAAAATGGGTCAAAATGAAGTAAAAGGGGTGTCGGGTTTGGTTTGGTTTCGGCTTAGGATTTAGGGTTTTAATTCATGGATTAGGATTAGGATTAGGGATAGATTAGGGTTTAGGATTAAGGTTTAGTGTTAGGATTAGGGTTAGGATTAATGATTAAGGTTTAGGATTAAGATTTAGGGTTTAGTTTTAAGGTTTAGGGTTTAGTTTTAGTTTTAAAGTGAAATTAGGGTTTTAGGGTTTTGTTTAGGGTTTAGGGTTTTAGAATGATTTAGGGTTTAGGTTTTGGGTTTAGAAGTCATGCATTAAGTGGTTGTACCTTGTGCTAAAGTGGTGGTAAAGTTTAAACATGATTTAGGAGCTTAAATGACCTAATTAGGTTTTTAGGCATGATTAGATTGTACATTGTGCTTTAGAAAGTTGTAACTTGATTTAGGATGGGAAAAACAAATAGAAAAAAAAAAAAAAAAAGAAAAAAAAAAAAAAAAAAAAAAAAAAAAAAAAAGAAAGAGAAATGAAAAAAAAAAAGAAAAAATAAAAGAAAAAGGAAAGAAAAAGAAGAAGAGAAAAAAAAAGGATAAAAAAAAGAAAAAAAAGAAAAAGAAAAAAGTAAAAAAGAGAAAGAAAAAAAGGAAAAGATAGAGAGGAAAAAAAAAAAAAAAAGAAATAAGAGGAGAAAAAAAAAAAAAGAAAAAAGAAAAGATAAAAAAAAGATCAAAAAAAGGAAAAAAAAAAATAGGAAAGAAATGAAAGAAAAGAGAAAGAAAAAAAAAAAAATAAAAAAAAAAAAAAGAGGAAAAAGATTAAGAAAAAAGGGAAAAAAAAAAAAAAAGAAAAAGGGTAAGAAAAAAAAGAAATGAAAAAGAAAAAAAAAAAAAAAAAGGAAAAAAAAGAAATAAAGAAAAAGAAAAGGAAAAAGGAGTAGGCATTAAGCTTAAATGAGTTGTACATTGACTTGGAGGGAAATTATATTTCAAATGTTGTGCATTGTACACTTGTACACATGCTTTAGGGGCTTGCACATTCATTTTATATGTATACATTACATATAATTAGGGTTTTGATATAAACGTTAACGTTTAATGCTTGTTTTGAAATAACGTTTTAAAAAGTATGTTAAATGGAGAATGTACCTGGTAAAATGATATTAAGATATAGACTTGACATATTAGGATGTTTACATGATGTAAACATAGATAGAGATGGCATTGGTAGGTTGCGTGAGCTCGTTTACTTTAGAGATGCAAGTTACGTTGCATAATGAGATAAAGCAAAAATTTTCCCTATAAAAAGGTGGTATATATATAATAGATGGATATTACAGTGCATCTAATTTAATAGATGGATAATTACATTGATGAAAATTATGGGTTGTTATAATTTGTCTCCAAAAGACTAAATTAATGTATTTTGATTTCCTCAGACAAAATGGAATCAAAACTTTAAAGCAAGGCTGTCAAACTCGCGATCCCACGTGGGATCATTTTTGTCTTTGCAGGATTAGGATCGTAGGATCGAATCAGGATCGTACGATCCTACTAATTAGATTATGAGATGATGAGAAGAAGACCACTAGTTTTCATCTTGAAATTGTGATTTGGGAAAATAGATACTTAAGTTTAGTATGATTAGAAAAAAAGAAAATTGACCGTTAATGTTCAGTTAGTATTTTTATTTTGTTAATTTGTTGGGCTTAAGAAAATAATGGGCTAAAAACTAGCAAGAAACATAAGATAAATATTAGCTTAGTAAACTCGAAACCAACTGGGCTAGCTCAGTTGGCCACCAAGATTCCTTAGAGGCTTGAGGAGGGGATGTTTAGCTAGGGGAGATCTTGAGTTTGAGTCCCACCCAGAACTTTTACCGCTTTAGGTGGAATAGGAGGACTGAGGAAGTACAAGCGGGTTGAGGGTATAGCATACTGCCCAATTGGATGTCACTGCTCGACCTGAACCACTAACAACTAACAAGCCGTTCTAAAAAAAGCTTAGTAAACTCGCATCGGCACGCGATCCTACGAGTTTACGTTTGATTCTACGATCCCACTTACGATCCCACCTCATATGCGATCCTACCACGATTATACACGTTTTTTGCTGGTAAACACGTAGGATCGTACGATCCTACGAGTTTACTCGCGAGTTTGACAACCTTTCTTTAAAGCATACGTATGATTTTTTTTGAAATTGCTCTATGATAATAATCATGCATTCAACAGAACTTTAAAGGATGAGTTTGTCTTTATGTTTTATTTATTTTCTGTTATTTTGGCTTGCATATTCATGAGATGCAAAGTGTCAAATGTGAATATCATAGACTATATATTCTAAACAGTGAACATTAATATTATGGCATAATCTATTTTGTATGCGTGATTAAAGACTTTTTATCGCTTTCGCTCGATAGAAGATAATTGTATTTTAACTAATTATAGATTTATTAAAAGTTTATGATCCTGTATTTTTTTCACAAGCCGTAAAAGTGATAAGTCTAAAATGTGGATTGATGGTATGAAAGAAGAGTTGAAATCAATGGCTGAAAATAAAGTCTGAGATCTTGTAAACTTGCCATAAGGTTATATACGAGTTGGTTGAAAATGGGTCCTTAAGACCAAACGCGACTCTAAAGGCAATGTTAAAAGATATAAAGATAGACTTCTAGCCAAAGGTTATACTCAGAAAAATAGTGTTTATAACAATGAGACTTTTTTCTCAAAGAAGGATACATTGAGAATAATATTGGCATTAGTGGCTCATTTTGACTTAGAGCTACATCAAATGGATGTGAAAACCGCCATTATGAATGATGGTAAAGAAGTTTATATGGAACAACCTAAAGGGTTTTTCATTGATGGTAAAGAAAAGATAGTGTGTAAATTAAAGAAATCAATATATGGACTTAAGTAAGCTTTTAGACAATGGTATATTAAGTTTAATGATACCATTACATCTTTCGGTTTTGAAGAAATCATCATTGATCGATGTATATATTACAAGATCAGTGAGAGCAAGTTTATATTTTGGTTCTATATGTTGAATCTTGCTTGCGACTAATGACTTTGGTTTATTGCACATCTCTAATAATTTTGAAATGAAAGATATATGGTGAGGCATCTTATGTGACTGGAATTTCAATATTCCATGACGTATCTAAAGGTCTGTTAGGACTGTCTCAAAAGGCCTATATCGATAAAATTCTTGAGAGATTCATCTAACATGGAAGCAGAACGTGTGGCTTGTTATGAGGCTACTATTCATGCATTATGGTTGCGGAACTTTATTTCAGGGCTTGGGGTTGTCGACACTCTAATCAAGCCGCTAAAAATTTATTGTGATAATGCCGCAACAATTTTCTTCTCTAAAAACGATAAGTACTCTAAAGGTGCAAAACATATGGATATACAATTCTTTATCGTGAAACAGGAAATTCAAAAACAAAGAGTGTATCTCGAACATATTAGTAAGGATCTAATGATTGCGGATCCTCTTACCAATGGTTTACCACCAAAGGAATTTATGCAGCATGTTCCTAGGTTGGGTCTTGATTGTATTGATAACTAATTATGATATTCTAAACACTCTTGAGCTCAATAAAATGTTTTTAATTTTATTTCTTATTCATTATGTTAAGCATGCATTTATGTTTGGAATAAGAAACTTTATGTATAATCATAACAAGTATGTGGACTATATGTAATTCATATATAACATATGAATCTAGCATGATGAGTTTATAATGTTGTGATATATGGAAGGGAGTATACGAGAAATACTGTGTATGACCGCCATAATCCCCATTATGTGATTTGTTGTGTTAAGATACTTATGATGACGGTCAATAAGATTTGATTTGTTACCCTTATGTTGCACCATGAAGAAATATCATGTCAAGTGGGAGAATGTAATATTATGACATGTTATTAGTGTCATAATCATCCCATATTAAACTGTAGGTTACATGTACTTAAATGTATAGTCATTATGTAATCAAATCAATTCAATATAATTATGAGTGTTTCTAATGGTACTGAAAGTCTTGACCATTTTATTTGTTAGTACTGATGGACATACTAACTCTTAAGCCTATGTATATATGCCTAGTCCTCTATCTACCCAAAACACATAACAAGTAGAATTGCATAGCTATCCATCAAGCTCTCTACGCTTAAGTGGGTTAAGGGAGAGAAACTAGTCGTGTTTAAGTGTTCTCTACATCATGTCAACATCCGCTACGGCATCAGGTATGTTTTACTCT
>BQNB010156220.1:0-15292 GCA_026074375.1 Tanacetum coccineum | reverse complement strand
TGCCCGTTTACATTGTATGATCATTTTCAGTTTACGCGATTTAACTTAACGTTTACGGTTTAAGAGCAAACGCGTAAAACCCTAAAAATAAATTGTGAATTTCATAATGTCATACAATGACCTAAAACACGAGGTGTTATAGTCTCCCCCGGTTAGATGAGCCTTGTCCTCAAGGCTTAAGACGCGGCATTTGACGATGGCCCGGTCCTTGAGAATAGATGTGGGTATTTCTTCCGGAATTGATCTTCGCGTTCCCATGTAAACTCTGGACCTCTCTTCATATACCACTTTTCATAATCATCCTAGATCCAAGCATTATCATTCTTTTTGCCGCAAGCACTTAATCTACCTTATACTAAGGCATTCACATTCTTCACTACTTATACTTACGGCATACGCATCTACGAGTGATCTAAGTTTAGGCAATCCTATAGTGGAAACCTACTTCTCCTAGATCGAAGCTCTAATACCAATTTGGAACGCCCCTTTCCAAAGACAAAATTTGACCAAGAATTAAAAACTTTGCAGAAACGCAAGACCGAGAATGACCTTGTGTCATTCCTTAATATACCAATCAAAATACATTACAATTAGACCCTTGAAAGTTTTTTTATCGTAAAGTAGACTATATTAACTTTCCAACGATATAAAGAACTCATTCTAACTCCTTACGATTTTGTTTTAGGACAAAAACAAAATTCCCAAAACTGCAGACCCATCCAGCCGAGCGGCTGGATGGCCAACTGGGCGGCTGGCGAGAAGCCGGGCAGCTGAACAGCCAGCTGAGCGGCTCCCTACACCTGTACACACTCAAAACTCATTTTGGACACTTATATTCCGAAAAACTAACTTCTCGAACTTGATATCAATTAAAACTCTCCAGAATTTATCTAAACATTATAATACATCATTACCATATTCGTTTGTGGTCTAAATGACCCAAGAACATATACTTTACGCGGTTAACTAAATGCAACGTTTTGACCCATTTACATCCTTGTTTTGACTCATTTACATACATTTACATATAAGACTCCAACCAAAAGACTTGACACTAGACCTTAACATTTACAAACCATTAGGACATTTTGGGGGTTCAACCTTGATTCAAGCTCGGTATCTACCTTAACTAGTTGTCTAATATCGATAAGTACTTCTATACCTAGGCCTTAATCCACGCATTACCTTCTTCTCTTGAACCTACAAAACATTAAACATCTAAACCGTAAGCTTTCGCTTAGTAAGTAAATGACAATAACATGATATTATATATCATTCGATCACATAATCATCATTAGTCCAAAAGATTACATTCATCAATTTATCACACTACACATTAAACACATTACATCAAACCATACAAATCATTACATACATTTAGTGGGTCAAATTAGACTTAACCTCAACCTTGACTAGCTTTACCAAATTAGCCTCTAATCTATTCTTAGTCCAAGCTTTCTAACCAAGGCTTCCTAAACTTTCATTACATCATCCACATAGCACACTTATGATAAATTCAATATAATGGCACATTATAACCGGTTTACTTACCTTAAATCCAAGCTAATAAACATAATCATTATCACCATCATCTTCATCATCTAATGCTATCCTTCCTAAACCACAATTATACATATTATACCCATTAAAGAGATATTATACTACGGGTTTATACAACCCATTAACATACTCTTCATTATTCATTAACATCATATGATCAGATATTGATCATAACCCAAAATCACCAATTTATCTTAAATCATTAAATTTCCTTAACCCACATTCAAAAACACTTTAATTCTTGCTTTAGAAACATAATTACCCAAAACCCCCAATTTGGGTACATAAACCCTAACTAACTAATTCTTTAATTCAACTTAATATAATGATAACTTACTTGTGAGAATCATTGTTAGGGCTTAACCCTTGAATTAGAACCTTAATCTTGCACCAAATTAATCACTAACAATTCTTCATCTTTTTCCATCTCTTTTCTTCTTCTCCGTGTCGACACACACACACCAACACTAACTATGGAGTTGTGTGGAGAATTCTAGGAATTTGTAGATAAGTTGGGTACTACTTTTACTATTTGGCAACAATGGTCCCTCAAGTCTCTTTTCTTCCTATTTGGCCACATTAACTTATATAGATTATTTAATACTTAACAACTTAGTCCTTTAAGTTTATTTCTTCCTAGTTGAGGCACATGGTATTTTCCAAAACCATTTACATAATATTTATACTTACAGTTTGACTACCGAGTTGACTAACCAATCACGTAACGTCTTCAAACTTACAAAAGTCATAGTCAAACTTATTCTATGGCATTATCGTAAATAAATACTTAAAAACTAGTTTTAGGGTGTTACAGTGTCAGTTTATGGCAGACGCGTAGGAGAGTTCTTTTAGATAACGGAGCAGCTTGTGATATCATATATGAGCATTGTTTCCTAAGGCTCCAAAAGGAGATAACCAAAAGAAGGAGGGACGTGTACACCACTTTTTCCAGATTCTTCGGTGAGCAAGTAAACCCATTGGGAGAAACCAGCCTCAAAATAATAGTAGGGGAAGCACCGCACTACAGAAGTGAGAAAATAATGTTCCTAATCGTATGATCTGATTCTCCATAGAATATTCTCTTGGGAAGAACAACCATCGCGGAGTAAGGCATGACGATCCATGTTGCGGTGTTATATCAGTCATAATTAGGACCAAGAGTCATAATGTCCGAATATAAAGACATAAAAAGATGT
Source organism: Tanacetum coccineum (assembly GCA_026074375.1). NCBI lineage: Eukaryota > Viridiplantae > Streptophyta > Magnoliopsida > Asterales > Asteraceae > Tanacetum > Tanacetum coccineum. The sequence goes on along the minus strand of BQNB010156220.1, from coordinate 12,536 downwards.
AAACAAGTAAAAAGGTTAAAAGAAACTCTCTTCAAAAGCCCACTTGTGATCTCCGAATGCGCAAGCCCATAAGAAAAAGTGATAATCAACCCAAAGTACACCAAACAAGCGATGATAATTGGAAGAAAGCTGGCAACCAATTAAAGAAAGAACTGATTAAGTTACTAAAAGTTAATGTGGATGCGTTCACATGGAAAATACTCTGATATGATAGGGATCCTAAGGATAATAAAGTTTGGGGAAGAAAAATTTGTTACGGAGCACAAACTCAACAAAGAAAAGAAAATAACTCCCGTACAACAAAAGAAACGAGGAATGGCTCCGGAGCACAACACCGCAACCTCCAAGGAAGTAGAAGATCTCGTGAAAGCAGGAATCCTCTGGGAAACAAGATACATGATAACATCAAATAGTTCACAATTTTTAGTATCAAATTCCCTATGAAAATGCTATTAAAAATGTTATAAATGTCTGAAAACACTACTTAATCACTTATATTTAGTTTTTAGGTACAATTTGAACATTTAGGCAAAAGACGCGGGATTTGGACATGGAAGCCATGCATTTGTTGCTGAATTCAAGAACCAAGGCCAGTTACGGCGTAACACCCCCGACACGGTTACGCCGTAACATATATTTATAAAGAACTGAGTCATCACCACCTTTACGCCGTAGAGCCTCGTCATCCTTACGCTGTAACAATTCAAACTTGAAGAGATGATGAATCCTACTCAGCATTATGGTGAACACCCATGATCTGGTTACGCCGTAACACAAATTAAGCCTGAAGAATTGAAGTACACATATGCAAGGTTATAGCGTAACGTCTACATAACTGCTACGCCGTAACAGGTTCAAATAGTATAAATAGAGCCCTAAACCGGCTTCATTTTCATCATTCACTCCACCACTTCATTTCACAACAGCAAAGAGGTGATCAATACCTCTGGAAGACAAAGCATTCCACTAGAAGTCCAAGGGAGGATCACTTTACATTACTAAGCATTAATCATTCGTAATGTACGCTTTGTAAGGATTATGGTTATTCAATCAATGAAATCATTTATGTCTTATATTGTTGTTGCTATGAGTGGCTAAGCACCTTTAGTGCTGGCCTAACCATGTATTCACTATTGTTATGATCTATGTTTCTTGTTTAATGAAAGTTTCATTAGATATCCTTATAGCTTTTCATAGATCCCTGTATTTTGGTAGTAAATATGGTGATTTGGATCTTATTAGTGCTAATAGTAAATTGACCATTTTGAACCTGGGATTAGTAGGGTACTAGGATAGTTTGGCACCTATCCCTAGTATAGGAATTGACCATTTTACTGCCTTTATCACATTAAACACTTAAAAAACGCAAGAACTCTTTCAGAGAGGGTTAGTAACCTTTAGGTTACTGAATTGGTCTTAAGGATAGTTGGGATTTAACCACTACTAGCTTGGATACCCTGCCCGTGTGATCATTGGGGATTTTGGAATTGCAGAATTAGTATAGGATTGACCTTAGTGACCAACGCGGGTATTTCGATATTAGAACCACTAATGAAACTTGTAATTAAATGTGGCGCAGGAAACGTAGTCATAATAATAATGAAATGGTTAGGCTAGCACGCCTTTCTCCCTATTGTCTTCAAACTTATTTAGTTTTTCACATTTATTTTCTTAGTAATTTAAATCAACTCAAAACCATTTTCTAAACATGGCACAATCAAATTAAAACTAGTAAACCTTAGCTCTTGGGACGACCTTGGATTTACCAACTACTGCACTATATAACGACCGGGTACTCTGCCCGTTAGTGCGTGTAACGATAGACGAGTTTTAAAAATTTAAAACTTGCCAAATATTTATTCAAAAGAATTTATGCATCATGTTTTTGGCGCCGCTGCCGGGGAGCTAAAATTAGTTGTAGTTTGATTACTTCTATTTTGTTACTAATTCTTATTACTAAGCATTTTAGGAATCATAATGGCTGAGGGGGAAATCGATAACCTCACCATGGAGCAATACCTTGCACTGACGCGAGGAAACCAGGCACCGGGCGTGGTTAAACCCGAAATAGGAGGAAATGTGAATTTTAAGATCAAGAGTCAATTCATACGAGAATTGAGGAAAGACACCTTGGTATGTGCTTAAATACACATACCTTTTCCTTAATAAAACAAGCTTAAATGACAAAAAACGGACTTAAAATGCCAAAATATATGCTTGTTTTGTATTATTTACTGTGCAGGTAACGGATATCCACAAAAAGACAAAAACAAGGTAAAAACCAGACAAAACCGAGCACGAGATTGGAAAGAGGGTGGAAAACCGAAGCCAAAGGCGTACGCATCTTAGTGGGCCAACCCAACCCAAGTTAACGGGCCAAGTTAACCTATTAAGCCATCTTTTTTAACCATAACTATGTTAAGTCTATTACATCGTTAGTCCCTGGAAGTATTGCACCGTTAGTCCCCAGGGACTAACACCATCAGTCCCTAACCTAACATTCGTTATCCCTTATTTCCCCATTTTTAAATTATAATAAAATAATACCCGAAAAGGGCGGGAAAGCCATAACCAAGCCCAAACCACCTTCCCATTGATGCAAACGTGTTTAAGCATCACTCTCACACCACGCTGGCACATTCAAGACCCTCCAAAATTAAGAAAACGCGTTTTGATGAGAAGGAAAGTCAAGGATTCAGTTTTAATGGTGATTTAAGCTTTCTTAAAACAATTTTGGGAATGATTGGAAGAATTGAAGGTGATTGGCAGTTGTTCACCTTACGAGATTGCACAAGACTCCCCTATAAATAGGGGAGGGTTTCAAGTTTCAAGGGCATCTCACATCTTTTATCTTTTGCTTATTTTTTTCTTTTCCAGCAATTACTTTAATGTTTTAAGTTAAGTTAGGATTTTGAGCTTATGGGATTACCTTTTACTTTTGTTTTGCAAACATTTTTTTACTTTATTGTATTCAATAAGCTGTTCTTAAAGCTTGTCATAAGCATTTTTACTTATCAAACTTTGTATTCTCAAGTTACTCAATAAAAAAATCAAGTTTTGTTCTTCATAATACTGTTATATGGTTATTGAGCATTTAGATGATAAGCCAGTAAAGGATGGGCTTATCGGGCTTACTAGCTTAAGAGAATAAGCTAGAACTTGTTACCTTATTGTTTAAGCAAGAATTAAGGTGTGTTTCATTTCTTATCAAACAGCTATTTTTTTGTCATTTTCTTATTCAAACTAAACTGCTTATATTTACTTTGTTCAAATGCTTATTTCTGTCTTATTTGTGCTTATTAATATCCTTATTTGTTATTTGTTGCTTATTGAAAGTTAAAATCTCATTAGTTTAAGTTTTGATAAATGTCTGTCCTAAACAACTTAAAACTGCTTATTATATTTGCTTATTATTAAGTGCTTATTGAAGGTTGGATTTTTCATATTAAGTCTTTTTATACTTAGCTGGTAATCTGTTCTTAAAAACCCTAGCCTAAATAAGTCCTTAATAGAAAAAAATGAAACAAGGAATTCTAAAGGGGTGTTTGGCACAAGCAGCACTAACCCATGTTAGTGCTGCTTGAGTCTATTTTGACCCAAAAAGTTCTCTTTGGGCATCCATTCTAAGGTCTCTAAACCAGTTTGCATAAGTCTTTAAAGTCCAAAATTCATTTTTAAGGTTTTTAGTACTTATGTGTTGGATCTGTGGTCATTAGGCTCAGATTTTTAGATCTTTTGCTTAAATTTTCATTAAAAGCTTAATAGTATTGTTAATGTTTTGGTTTTAGTCTCAATATGCATTAGAATAAGTTTGAAAAGGTTTGCAATTGGCATTAGTGTTTTCACACCATCCAGATTATATGCCATCTCCCTCTGACCTCTGTCACTCAAACAAAGATACAACTATACACTGTATCGACTTATAGATCAGACTAATGAATTTAATTAACTGAAGATATATAAATTCCTCCACACACTCTATCCCATAGTTAATGATGACAGAGAATCAGACTGCTTGTTAGAGATCTGTCGACCACCATAACGTCCTCACTCACCTCACATGAGGCTACTAATGACCTTATTGAACGCTTAATAATGCAACACTGTAGTCGTCTCGCTGAACAAGGCATGGTGCACCATTGCGCACACGTGACACTAGATCTTTATGATCTATAATAGTTTGTATGTTGATATCCGTGCATATTTTTTTGTATGTTAAGATTTATATATTTTCGGATTTTCCGCCTCTGTATATGTCTGATATACGCGTCTACGGCTAAAAGTTCCCCGAGATAAATGAGAGAGAAGTAGCTATTCTAAATCCATCTCTCTCGCTTTGTATTGTGTACCATCTAAGAACTCTTCTCTCTCTCACTTTCTTAAAGCTAGATATGCATCAATATAGACTGTGATATGTAGAGAGTCTTACGCAATGTCTCAGCTCAATGAACGCTCTCATGGGGATGTATAGGTGATTCTTGTACTTAATCAGGTTTATTAGCTTATTTGAGATTTATTTTATAATAATCAATAACCCACATTTCACATAATAATAAAATGATGTGTCCACACGCTAGTAATTAACCCCCACACCTACCACCACCTCGTGTCTTCCTAAGCTCTGTTAAAATGCAATAATCACCCACACAAAGTTTAACATAAAACCAAAGGTCTGAGGGACCTCGAACTCGCACCTTACGCTTCACAACACACACAGTCCTTAACACCACACTTCTATACAAATGCATTGGGTTTTTCCATTCATAGTTTGCCCAATTAAATATTATCAAGGGTAGTTCAGTTTTAGCTTATAAGCTTGTTGGGGATTATTAACTGCATATTAAAAGCAGTATTTCAAACGTATTTATTTTTTTTGCAATTTTTATAGCTTAAGTATTTTCTGTGCATTTTTCAGAATTTTAATAATTATTTTACTAATTTTTTATATTTATGAGATTATAACTGTATCTATTTATTAAAATAATAAATAATAAAGTCAAAAAAAAATTAACAAAATTTTTTTGCAATTATCTCGTTTTTATTTAGGATTGTTACAAATTAATATTATTTCTAGGGTTAAAAATCTTGATTTTTAGGTTTTTAGGCCTCCTCTGGTTGATTAAAATCCTGTTTAACGGTGTTTCGTTTTTTAATTTGTGTTTTGCTTAATTGCTTCTTTGCATGTTTTAGAAATATAAATGTAGAATTAGAATCTAAATCAAAATTCTTAACTATCAAAATCCGCTCAAACGTAATCGAAGTTAATTCCGCCTGCGAGGAACACAAAACGACCGGGGGGGGAACGACTTTAGATGGGTTTCATTTGATAGTCGATAGTTCGGAATTATATTTTATTCGTGAGTTGGTTTGTTTGCCGATTCACCTATATTATATATATATATATACTATTGACTACGATCACTTATTTGGCGCCTGTTGCGGGGAGGTGTGTTACGAAATCTAGTTATCGTTTGATATTGTATTTTTGAAGATCCTTCTCGGAGTTATTCTTGTATTTTGAATATTTTATATAAAACAAAATAATAATTAATAAAAATAGTATAAATGATCAAAAAATCCAAACATAAAAAAACCAACCAACGAAATGAGTTGTTCATTTTTTTATTTTTAAATCGGCTCACCTTTGGAATTACAAGCTATAAGAAGGGTATAAGGAGGGTTGATCCAAAGAACTTTGACCCGAAAGGAGAAGGTTTTTAATAGCTTCGCGCTTTCCCGCTCCTTTGCAAGTTTTTCTAAAGAGCTACCGTGGGCAAATTGACTTCCGGTTGCCAAAAAGATTTTTTTTGTGTTTAATTTTTAATAAAGATTTGTTTTTAGTGCATGCGCACTCGTTCTTCAGGTCCAGTTGTCGAACGTCCATCAACTCCTGAAGCCGTCGAAATAAAACGGTCCTAACAACAGTCGATGCGACTATTATTGAAGAAGAAAAACGTTTCGAAGGCCGATACAGTACTATGGCGAATTGCTCGTTGCACCCACGAGGGAAGAAAGCGGAGGCAATCGTCTGTACACATCCGTGAGCTTTTCGTATCTAAAACAGTCTTTTAATTTGGTAATTCTCTAAACAATATATCGGTTTTTGTGTAAGAAGATACTCCATGACAATATTCGTTGGTTCAAAGATTATTCTCGATGAAAGTACAAAGATGATGCGATTCAGCGATTTAAGCTTCTGCTTTTTCCATTTATGAATGGGAAGCCCGGATTTGGCTCGAGAAAAGAACCTCAATCGCTCTATAACAAATTGGATGATTTGTTTCAAAGTCATCAAACAAATTCTTTCACTAAAAAACAAACAAATCTCCGGAATGAATCTAAAACTTTCAACAACGTTTTGAAGAACGTTTCATGAGATGGGACCATTTCAAGGATTCCTTGTGTGTGCCACTCAGGTTTTACGAATTGCTACTTGATACTTTTAAATTACTTTAACCAACCGATCAAGATTCTTAGAATTCCGCCGACGGTGGTAATTTTTGCGATAAAAGTATAAGCTGCGTTGAATGAAAATTATTGAGAAACAATCAAAAGTTCGCACTTCTCGATATAAAACGTTGTAGACAAAGTGAGTTACGTCAGTTACTCGTCTTTCCCTGATGTTGCTGCACTACCGATGTGTTAAAGGCTTTGTCCTTAAAAACACAACCCCTCACGCTTCGTTTAAAGGTTTGAAGAGGTGTTGTGTTACTTGTGGAGGACCACATCCTTATACCAGTGTCTGCACAATTGCAGTGCTTTCTAGGATATCAAGATAATATCAAAGGTTGTTTTGCAACCAAGCAGAAAATATACCATGGAGCTGGAAGTCCTCCAGGTGTAGTCACAAGTTGACCACCGGTTTTCCACCTGTTAACAAAATCAAAACCGTGGAAATACTTACAAACCCGAAAATTCAAATTCGAGCTGATACCCCCAATCAAGCTGCTCGTTATGAACTCACAAATTACATGAAAATTAATGAAACAAACATGCAAGCTATGCGAAATCAAATAACTAATATGAAAGATAAGTTGAAAAATGAATTTCAGGCCACGATGTTGCAACAAAACAATAAACTTGAGAACATGTTGAGTAATTATTATTCAAATGAACAAATCGGAGTTCGGGTCTTTTCTGAGTACTACCGTTATAACGAAAAGGTGACTTGAAGCAATACCACGAAGTGGTGTTTTTACGATGGATCAATTTCTCTCCTTTCTTTCCATTATCCCAAGGTGGTGGAAATGCGAGCCCGATTGGTTTAACAAGGATCGGTGCAATAAGTACCAAATGTCAACTGATGGTCCAACTCAATCACCAACCTAGAGGTTAATGCTCTAAGCTAAACGAAAATACCTTATCTTTCACGGTATATGGTATGTGTTTAACTAAATACTTTTGTCCAATAAAAAACGAGTTAAAAGACCAAAAAGTACCCCAATTACATTGTATTTGTAAGGTTTTGCATTGTGTTGTGCAGGAAACGGATACGCACGAAAAGGACACAAATCGATAGCCAAAACGACAAAAACAAGCAGAGAATGAAAAGAGTTGAGAAAAGACAAAGTCAACCCGACAAAGTCCAACTCCTAAAGTTAACTCTGAAAAGTCAAAGTTCAAACCCGAATAGGGTATCGAGGGGGGGTAAATATTACTGGGCCAACGACCATCTAGGCTTAGGAGGCTAAAGTATTATAAAAGAAGATTTATGAGCCAAGTGATTAAATGCAATTGTAAATACACAGCCCAAAACATATACAAGGCCATATGAACTCGTTTAAAACTTTCAATAACAATCGTTAGTCTTTATGGATAACTTTGAACACAATATAACATGAGGGGGCAAAGTTTGCTAATGTCCCAAAATGTCAACACCAAGGACAAAATTGAATAAAATTTATCAGATGAGGGAATTCTTATTGCCATCACCCAATCCTTTTAGTTACCACACAGTTTTCACGTCAATTCCAAACCCAAGACCTTAGGTTCTTCTCCCGTTTTTACCCTGCAACCTTGAGATTACCCATTGGGTAATAACCTCATCCTCCCCCCACTAAACTTTCCCAGCTACAAAAGTGCCAACTTGGCAATCCCCCATTGCCCAAGAACCAATTCGATGGTTTAGATTGATCAAAAAGAAGCACAATGAAAATTAAAGGCCAAGATTGCTTTTGCATTTGATAAAAACTAGCACACCCCACTGAAGCTTCACGATGAAGCACCATTACGACAAGTTTGAAGATATTCGCTATAATAGATATCTTGTAAGCCATGAAAAAGGATCTCTAGGTTTTTCATTTGTGATCTTTTTATTAAATTCTGTCTTTAATTTAAGTATTGTACTTCTTTTTTTTAAGCATTAATGAAGTTTTGAGTTTTTAAGTAAAAATTCATATTTTAAATTTCAAGTTTAATTTATTAATTGTTATAACTTAAGTTTCACAAGACTTTTCTAACCGCTAATGTTATCATTATCAAAGAATTAAGTTATATAGTTTTCAAACACAACAGAAACAACCGAAAAATCACTCAAAAATACCACGCTTGAATTTTGGAAGATAAGCTAATTTGGAAGGCTTATGGACACATTCGCTTTTCTTGATATCTGGAGGGAAACTGGTAGACACGTTTTAATAGCTTAGTTGCCCTTGTTTAGAGCAAAGGGATTGGTAAGTCCTCTTTTCTTCATTTTAAGCTTAATTTCTTGCATTTGCTTATTTTCAGCTTACTGCTTGCTTATTTTCTTATTCCTATGTTATTAAGATTATTATATGTAAAGATTATTTCCTTTTGAGAGACAATTGGCCTTAACTCACCTAAAATCAGTTTAAAAAGCCAAATCAGAACTTAACGGGGGTTTGGGTTAAGAACCAAATGGGTCATTGGTGTGGAAAAACATAAGGGTCCTTTGCAAGTTGGGCGGGTGTGGGGGCGGGGCGGATGGTGGAGTGGTGTGCTCGCGCTGTGGAGCGGGACTGGGGGGGGCGTGTGTGTGGTGTTTATGCTGACACTCTTTGGGCTCTCGCTCGCACGGCTGCTGCGCGTTGGTGTGTGTGTGGCGCGTGGCGCTGAGTTATCTATTTGAGCGAGGATCTACGAATTTATCATGTTCTTTAAGCACAGGGGGGAGCTGTGTTGTGGGTGGGGGGGGGTGTAATGAAGTAAATATTTTATTTTATCATAATCAAATATATAATTTAAATAATATCCTCCTTAAAATATCAAAGTTCAAATTTAAAATACCAAGTAAAAGTTAAAACACAAATAGTCAAGTATTCAATCGTAACATTCACGAATTAGAGAATAATATAATTAACATAAAATGCGTAATAAACATCTCTAAAACAAGTTAATTCACTGAGTGTCACTACACTTAAGCTATCTGAATTAAAACTTAAAATGTCTAATAGTAAAACTATGAAAGGTAAAAGAAAAAATAACAATTACATGTTAAGAAATTTTGTTCGTAAGGTAACTTAGCACATGAGAAGAGAAACCCCTAATTGTTTAATGTAATGTCTTTTTGGGGGAAAGTCGATAATAGGTTTATTTGAATTAGAAAATTAGGAATGCAATCAATACTTTTTATGAGAAGGGCCTTGTAAGTCCTTTTTCTTTCATTTAAGCTTATTTTTCTTGCATTAGCTTATTTTCAGCTTACTAGTGCTTATTTTCTTTTTCAATATGCTTATTTATGATTATTTATCATGTATGAGTATTTACTTTTGAGACAATTGGCCTTAATCACCCTATAATCAGCTTAAAAAGCCAAATCAGAACTTAAAGGGGTGTTTGGGTTAAGAACCCAAAATGGGTCAATCTGGTGTGAAAAACCATATGGGTCTTTTGACTACCTTTAACCATCATTTTTAAGAGATATTAATCAGTATTTACAAGTTTTAATTGTCTTAAGGTTGTTTTAAGTTTTTTTTATTTGGCCTTTAAATCTGTTGGCAAAAATCAGTTGGCCCCTAGCTTATTTGATTTGGTTTTCAAAACAGGCTTTCAAGTGTTGTTGGAGTCTCCTTTTTATGTCTTAATGCAGTAGATGAAAGTCTTTTAGGGTCACCTTTGTTTTGGTAAAATCTGTCAAGTATTTCTTGTTAACTTTTCATAGTCAAATCTGTCACTTTTCAAATTCAATCTTGAGTCACTTAGATTTGTTTTTAGCTTTTGAAAATTGGTGCACAAGCTCATTAGGAGCTTGTGTCTACCTGTTTCAGTTTATTTTTCAATTTAAAGATTATTTGGTGGCTTATTTTTAAGCTATCTTTTTGTCCCCTTTTTCCTTTTAAAAGTGCCCTGGTGCAAAAGCCATATTTGACAGCTTCTTTAAGCTGTCATTCAGTCCACCAATTTCTTTCTAAAAGGCATTTTTGGAAAGCTTATAGGGTGTGCTTTAAGCCCCTATAAGCTCAGCCATTGGGTCCCACTCTAAGGGCTTAAAAATAAGCCCTAAAAGTGCCCCAAGAGCCTTTTTGGCCTGCAGCCTAAAGCCTTTGGCTTAATGGCTTATTCTGCTTATTTGTTTGTTTTAGCTGGCTTATATTTGTTTGTGTTTGCTTATTAGGTATAGGGTAGGTCTTATCTTTGCTTATTTGCCATAGCATTGTGCTTTTTCAACTTTTATAAGCCTAGCAGACTTAAGATTAAGTCTAGCAGCACTAACTCTTAAGTTAGTACTGCTGAGGGTAATAAGCCAATCTCTGGCTTATTTGGCTTATTAAGTTACTCATTTTTTGTTCCTTGTAGCTCATATTGCTTGTGTATTAAGTTATTTTTGCTTATTTGCTCTTTGTCTTTGCTTATTTGCTTTAAAAAAGCCCAAGCAGTTTGGATTTTTAGACTTGGTATAAAAACCAAGTCTGCCAACTTATTTGGCTTTTTCCAGCTTATTTAGTGAATTTGGTAAAAAGTGGTAGTTATAAAAAAATGCTTATTTACAAGTGTTCAAGTTTGTAAAAAAAAAAAATTGCAAAAACAAAAATTGTTGGGAAAGTGGGAAGCCCCAAGTGAGCTGAGGCTCGAACTCGGGACCTCTACCACTCTCAACCAACAATTTTAACACCATGCTCCGCTACACACTGCCCTTGGGACTTCTATGGTTATTGTTTGCATTATTCTAATTTTATAGTAACTTTGGCAGTTAAGCTTAATAAGCCTTTTTGGCTTATTTCCAGCTTATCTAGATAAGCTGGTGATCCCGTGTTATTTTTCATAGATTCTTCGTAGTTCAAAGGAATTTTCCTATTTTTTCTTGATTTTTATAAAACCGTTTAGTATTTTTTATAATTTAATTAGATTAAAAACTTAGAAAATTCATAATAAATAAAATAAAAATCAAAAAACTATAATCCTTTTTTTAAAATTTTCTTTTATCATATAGTTCTTAGGAAAAATAATTTTGCATTCGTAGGGTTAATTTTGCAACTTTTTGATTTTTAAAGAACGGGATTGAATCCCGTTCTTGTTTCTTCGCGTTTTTAGCTTTAAACACCTCCGTTTTTTGTCTAGTTTTCTTTAACCTTACTTTTTAGTCATTTATAGCTTATTAAAAGAAAAAAAAATCTTTTTAGGTGTAATTTTTCATAATTTAGGTTTTTAGCTCGCATTCCGTTCCTGTTTTTGAATTTTATGCATAGAAGTTTATTTGTTAGGATTCCCTTTGCCTAATTTGTATTTCCGGTAGTTTTAGGAATCAAAATCATAATCCAAATCCTTTGTTCATATTCAAACATCAATTCATCAAACCGTCATCCGAAAATCCATTCACGCCTCGCTGGGAAAACGACCCGGGAACGCAACTTGCCGGTTCACTACTTTGATTATATTGAGACTTTCGAAGCTATCCTTACGTATATTTATAAGTATTTATATTTATATTATATATGTATTAAAGGTGTGGTCACGATCGAACCAATTTTTGGCGCCGCTGCCGGGGAGGCTGTAAAAACGATTATCGTTACGTTTGACAATTTGTGTTTGAATCTGTGAATATTTTCTTCTACAAAAATATAAAAAGAACAAAAATATTTTTTTATTAGTATAATTATCATATAAAAGCAAAAGAAAAACCAAAAATATAAAAACATTGTCCATAAAAAAGAAATAAAATTCACTTATCATAATAATTTCCGGTGAACTTGTTGGTTCCCAACTCGAACAAAAGATTTAAAAACTTGCCATTTGTGTCTCTTACGACGTACGGCTCACCTTGAAAAGTTAAACAAACTAAAAAGTGGGTATAAGGAGGGTTGTTCCGAGGAACTACGACCCGAAAGGAGAAATAAGCTTCGCGCTATTCCTACTCCTCCGCTCACCTGTGCGTTTATCTTTTTGAGAGCTACCGTGAAGTAAGTAGATTATTTGGTTGAAGTTATTGTCTTATCTCTTTGTCCGGTAAAATACATTGTGAATAAATCATTGAAAAAAAAACCATAAAAAAAAAATTACTTTTTATATTTCTATTTTGTGCATGCGCACTCGTTCTCAAGCCCGTAGACATCGACAACCACAAGTCCGACAAACTTCTG
>BQNB010156219.1:0-15292 GCA_026074375.1 Tanacetum coccineum | reverse complement strand
AAATCGGGTGTTTTATAACTTGTGATATCTTATCTCTCTCAACAAAAATCTTTGCTACTTTTCAAAGGTTTAGTTTGGGGAAGTTTTGAGATATTTGGTTATAAGGCATGTGAAATTGCGTGAGGACACACAATCGTTTAGTTTGGGGAATTTTGATAAGTGTAGAATACACATATCCATTTATGCCTAAAACAACCCAAATAAACCCAAAACATACCAAAAATGGCAAAAATATGCTTGTATTTGTGTTTTGTGTGTGCATGAACGGATAAGTCAAAAATTACAAGAAAACAGTCAAAATAAGCAATGCATCGTTAGTCCTCAATTATACATGGCCTGATCAACTATGTATAATTCAAGAAAGTACGAGTAGTCACTCTAAAAACTTCTTGGCAAGAAAATAATTTCCTACTTATATCATGTACTGTGTTCGTATTAATAAAACGTGATTACTTCTGGAAATCAAATCAGTCTCTTCAATTAATGAAATTCAGTTTTAAAGCTTTTTAAATCTTACTCTTAAGCTTCTCAAATATTAAGCTATTTCTCATAAGCCTGTCATAAGCTCATTTTAAGCTCTTTCAGTCTATAAGCTGAAATAGAGCTTATTGAATTCAGAATTAATCTTACTTAAACCTTAAATCAGTTTAAACTTACATTTATTATGGACCTTATTGGAAATGAGCCTTTTGGAAGGGGATCTTAAATTGGAAGAGATCCCAAGGACTTTACCCTAGCTTATCTAATAAGCTAGGGAGCTTGTAGCTGCCTTAATTGGTCCTCTTGTTTAGCTAGAGGAGTTTGTAAGTTTCTCTTTCATTTCCTTTAATTCTAGCTTTAAATAGTAATCTCATTGCTTTCTATACTTAGATCTGCTTATTTGCTTATTCTCTTTGCTTATTAGTGCTTATTTGAGTTTTATCTAGTTAAATCATTATAGTTGTTTATCTGTTTTCAATTTTCTTAGTTTAAATCATAGATTTTCATATTATCGTCTTAAAAACCTCTAAAAACCCAAAAATATAGTAAAATAGCTTAAATCTTAGATTATTGCTTATCTAGTTGTTAATTCATGCTTATTAAAGTAGTTTTAATCTGTTAATTGTCTGGTATTAAGCACTTGTTTTCTAGATTTCAAGTTTAGTAGCCCCCTTCCCCCTTAATCAAAAACGTGTCCATAGTCTAAAGGGTTGTTTGGAATTAAGCTAGTTTGACCACAATTAGTCAATTTAATCTGTTGCAAACACTTTGAGTCAGTTCAGTGCGCGCGCACTAAAGAAATTAGTTTCCAAAAGACTTAGAGTTTAGGACATGCTAAATTCTTCCATTTTTTATGGCTTTATTAATGTTGGTTTCCAAATATTTTTGCCAGCACCAGGGGAAATTATCTTTGATTTTACTTGTGGGTGTGCAATTGTTGATCTAAGCCCTCCAAGGCTTAGATCTTGCTTGCATTGTGTTTAAACACTCTAGTAGAGTGTGTTTAAGTGCAGGATTTCCCTTAGGAAGCCTGCACTTTTGAGTTGCACTTGTGCAAAGTGCACCAGTGCTAACTACAAGTTAGTACTGCTGTCACAAGTTAGTACTGCCACCTTTGGCTTAACTTTTAGTTTAAGAATAGAATTAGGATTTAGGAAATCTTATGGTTCAATTTAATATTAAGTCTAGTTACAGCTTATTATAAATTTAATCTTAGTTTACATTTTCTAGCTTATTTTCCTAGCTTATTTTAGCTGTCAAAGTCAGTAAAACTCTGAAAACACCAAAAACAGTAGGTTAATTAAGTAGATCATTATTTTGTTAATTTTAGCTTATGATCCTAGTTTTTACAGCTTAAATAGATAGAATATAAGTAGTTTAATAAGTCCTTAAAGTTTTAGAGTCCAGTGTAGCTTTTTAAGGACTTTAGCTTATTTGGATTTTTGCTTATTGCTTTGGGTTTCTGAGTTTGCTTAGTTCATGCTCAATTTTAGTTGCTTAAAAGTACTTCTAGGTTAGATTTCTTTGCATTTTTAGATTAAGCAAATCATCAGCTATCTAGATCATTTTACCTTTTTAGAATTGAGCTTAATTTGAGCATTTTATAGCTGATTTAGTAAAACATAGTCCAAACCCCTAGTTTCTGTAACAGCTTATTGAGAAGCTCTTTTAGAGCTTATCTTTGAGTTTCAGACCATAGTGCTTTTGTTAAAGTTGTTCCCCCTAGCTTATTTTATAAATTTGCTTCTTTAAGTTTTTGCTGAAAAGCACTTTTAATTTCAACTTATCTTTAAGCCTAAAATGGACTTTGTTTGAAGTCGGGTTAGGACCTCAGGGATTAGTTTTGTAATTTTTAGTTTTTAATTGTTTCTCAATTAGTTCTTCATCAGTTAGTATCTTTGCTCCGTTAGTCCCTCTAGTATTGGCATAACCAGTCCTTAGTTAAGTCTTTTGTTAAGTTTTAATTAGTTTTAATACTTTAATTAATAATTAGGGTTTAGTTTTAATTAGTTTAATTAGACTTTTATAAAAAGATAAAAATTAGGGCTTTTATTTGTATAAAATTTCTGCACACTTTCTTTATTTAGTGTAATTTTTATAAAATTTTTAGGACTTTATTTTTAATAGTTTTATTATTTTTATAGTTTTTAATTAGTTTAAATTTTAGAAAATTCATATCTTTTAAACTAAAAAGCCAAAAATAGTAATTTCTGTTTCTAAAATTTTCTTTTGTCATATCTTAGGTTTATAAATTTAGTTTACATTTTTAGGGATTAAAATTAGTTTACTTGCTTAATAGTCGCGTTTTATTTGTTTTCCGTATTTGATTAATTGTCCATTTTTTTAGTAGTCATAGCTTTCCAAATCAAATATCTTTGCTTAATTCAAATCAGAATCCGGACTTAAACGAGGTTTCAATTTCACTAGTCATTGGGGATAACGACCCGGGTGATCATATTTACCCGGTTTAATATACGTATTATATATTATATTATATATATTTTTGAGAGTGAATTTTATCAAGGGTAACTTGGTAATTTTCTTAATTTCTCTTTTAAAGTATTATATTTTATAAATATTTTACGTGTATAAAACTACGAATCAGTTTTTGGCGCCGTTGCCGGGGACTAGTGTTTACGATTCCTACGTTTTGACAGGTTGGCATAATTATGGGGAAATCTTGCGGCCCTACATTTATTTACATAAACCATCTGAATTAACAACTTTATGTTGACGTTGTAAGATGTGTTCTGAGGTCAAATGAGGCCACGAGGTGCTAAGGATACATTGGGATACTCTTTTGGGGCGTTCTTGATAAATAAAGTTTTGAGGCAATACATCTAGGGATATTTGTTTTGATCTAAAATACGTGTCATTAAATGTTGAACAATTAAGCCGTTGTGCTTTATTATCAAACATTTCGCAATATCCGAAATATATCTATTTTTAAACCGAATCTTTTGGAGGTCGGTCTCTTATCTTGTGCTTATTGATCGATCGAAAGTAACGTTCCCGGAGCCACGCATTATTTCTGATGCGACCTCTTATTTGGGGGTGTTACAGATTGGTTTCAGAGCCATGGTTATAGAGAACAAAGTCAAATGTGTTTGATGGACTATAAACCGTTTTCAAAACATGGCTTTCATACAAAGGGGTTTTAAGGGACAGCATACATAGTTGTTTGAAATTGAGTTAGAGTTTTTCTAGAATGACTCTCATGATTTCATTATATGTGTGCATATCTATGTACGTACGTTACTATGGGGTATATGTATATATACAAAGATGATTTTGCACTTCTTTCGGCACACTACTATGCATTTATTTATTTAAGGTTGTTTATATTAAATAGTGTGTACATTTCTTTAGGCAAGGTAGCACTATAAGCTCGTAGGTCGCCTAAAGCTAACTAAACATTAAGCGTTAGGAATATTGTTATCTTACCATCTTTCTTTTATGCCATGAGCGCATATTCATATTACCATTACCACGGTTTTATTAAGATTTACTTATATAGGTAAGTTTTGCTCGTTGCAAGCAGTCATGTTTTCACCATCGACGGTTACCTACACGTTTGTCTATATTAATTTCAAGCCATAGAGATTCTAGTGAGCTTCTGTTGAGGGGCTAGAGGCACCAATGGAGGATTAGCCTCTACCTGCGAATGCCTCACCTACAGCCCTATCACCAGGCTACATTGTTGACTTCGATCAGGAGGAGGATGAGGAGGATCATGCTGACCATCCTGTCGACGGAGGAGACAATGATGATAATGAATCATCTGATGATGACGACGATGATGATGATGTTGTAAAGGATGAGGAGGACGAGGAGAGGAGGAGCATCAGCTACTCTTTTAGGACGACCCTCTCTGTTGTTACGTTCATATATGTGATCCTTGTCCCCTCGAGTAACTGAGTACAGACGCCATTTGGGACTGATGAGTCTGCTTTCTACACCACCACCTCTCCCACACCAAATCATCTTGTTTTCTAAGACCAAATCACGTCGTACAGTACGGATGTCATTTAACACCTATCTCCTGTTCACCATCTGCTGCGGCATGAATATACCGAGTTTGCTGTTGCAATACCTTCCATCATTAGCACCACCACTTTTGACGAATATTTAAGTCACTTAGAAATAACACAAGAGTCATAGCATTTTGCAATCTTGAGCGGCACCCTGACAGCCATAGATAAATGATTATCAGTGTAGCCCTCGTTTTGTATTATATAACACTACAACTTGAGTTATTACTCGAGTTGGTAGGCATTACATGAACGATTGTACTCGCTTTTACTCAGGTTAAAACGATGTGTTAGGTATTAACTACAGCTCGTTGGTTACGGATCATGCTAATGTATTAGAGGTGGATCTTTGTATGCCAGGTTCGCTGTTATTCTTGTATCTCTGTATGACGTGGTATCAACCTTACATGATATGTTGGTAATCTGGTGTCATGTTTTTTTCCTTGGATGACATCAGTTCATATTGACATTTCATTCGCCTTGTGATCTTTAGGAAAGTGGACAACTGTTATCAGGGATGTTTGTTGAGGAAAATTGTGCTGGTTCGTAGCCAACGAGTGGCTTTAATTTTGCTTTTTTTATTCGTGGATATGCTAATTTTATGAGACAAAAAACCAAATGGCCGCAATTTCATTTAGCCATGACCAAACGACAAGAAGACACAACGGTTGCAGAGAATGCTTGGCAACAACGAGGAAGTGGGTAAGTAACCACAATGGGAGCTCGGACCCAAATAAAAAAAACAAAACAAAGGGATAAGGTGCCTGGCACCACACTACTAGACCAATCAACAAGAAGGCATATGCTGAATCTCTACCTCTATGCAACCAGTGCAAATTTCACCATAATGGACCGTGCACTATAAAGTGCGGAAATTGCAAGAAGGTTGGCCACATAATCCAAAATTGTAAAACACCTGCTACTACTAGGAATCAACGAACCCGCACCTGTTATGAGTATGGAATTCTGAGACACTACAAGAGTGAGTGTCTAATAGTGAAGTTTCAGAAACGTGTGGACGTGATCAATGGAGGAGTGAGGGCATCTAAGACTAAGACAATGCAAGATGCAATTGAATTTGTAACCAAACTAATGGACAAAAAGATCAGCACTCCTGCTGAACGCCAGGCTGAGAACAAGAGGAAGTTGGATAACACCTCTAAGAACAATCAGAACCAACAACAGCCGAACAAGAGGCAAAATACTGGCAGAGCTTACATTGCAGGGCACTAGGAGAAGAAACATTACGGCGAATCTAAGCCGTTGTGTTCTAAATGCAACTATCACCATGATGGTCCATGTGCTCCCAAATGCCACAAGTACAACAGAGTTGGCCATCTGACCCGTGATTGTAGGAGTTCTACAAATGTCAATACTGCTAACAACCAAAGGGGCACTGGGGCAAGTCAGAAGGCTACTTGCTATGAATGTGGGAATCAAGGGCACTACAGGAATGATTGCCCAGAGCGAAAGAACCAAAACCATGAAAACCAAACTGGAGGTACTAGAACACGTGGAGTAGTGCATGCCTTTGGAGGAGGAGAAACCGAACAAGACCTTAACACATTGAGGATGAGATTGACGCTTAAAAGAGAAAGTTGTCTCGCTTGCCTAGTAAACCCTAAGTTGGAACTACTTTAAACTTAATCTCCTTAGGAGTTTTTGTTGTGTTTCTCTTAAATTTACATTGTACGAATGATTTCAAATTATCTATCAAATCAATGTGTTGTGAAAATTTCATCAAATTTACTTTAATTCCCTAAATTAATTGGGAAACCCACTCTCTTAAATATCATGAAATCATAACGCTATTTTGACGAAAATGAGCAATGCATCGTTAGTCCTCAATTATACATGGCCTGATCAACTATGTATAATTCAGGAAAGTACGAGTAGTCACTCTAAAAACTTCTTGGCAAGAAAATAATTTCCTACTTATATCATGTACTGTGTTCGTATTAATAAAACGTGATTACTTCTGGAAATCAAATTAGTAACCATAGCAACTAAGCAGACCTTTACTCCATCTTACTATAAAGTTGACATCATCTTATACCAAATCCTAGGCCAAAAAACCGAGACACATCACTACTCGCCCTAGGACAATTCGCAATCAAATTTGCTCGCCATTAGAGAATTTACTAAATCATCCGTTCAACATCGACCTGATGCCCGTAGAACTTAGAAGTTTTGACGTCATAATTGGTATGGATTGGTTGTCAATGTATCATGTCATAATAGCTTATGTTGAGAAGATCGTTCGTATTCCCTAAGGAAGTGAAACCTTAATTGTCCATGGTGACAGAAGCAATCAGGGAAACGAGACTCGTTTGAACATCATTTCATGCACCAAAACTCAGAAATATTTGTTGAAAGGACATCATGTCTTTCTGGCACATCTTGCTACAAAGGAGACTGAAGACAAGTTGAGGGAGAAGCAACTTGAGGACGTACCAATTGTTCGAGATTTTCCTGAAGTATTTCCTGAAGAATTGTCGGGTCTTCCACCGACTCGACAAGTGGAATTCTAAGTCGATTTGATGCATGGTGTTGCACCTGTAGCACGAGTACCTTATCGATTAGCTCCTTCCGAAATGAAGGAGTTGTCAGAGCAACTGCAAGAACTATTCGACAAGGGATTTATAAGACCCAGTTCCTCACCTTGGGGAGCTCCGATCTTGTTTGTCAAAAAGAAGGATGGGTTATTTTGAATGTGCATCGACTATCGGGAATTAAACAAGCTAACTGTGAAGAATCGTTATCCACTCCCAAGGATCGATGATTTATTTGATCAACTACAAGGATCCAGTATTTATTCTAAGATAGACTTGCGATCGGGTTATCATCAGCTTCGAGTACGAATTAAGCTTCCTCATCACACGACGTTAAAGGAATCAAAGATTTCTTTGGGCTGCTGGATTCTATCGAAGGATTTAGATAAAGACTTTTCCAAAATCTCTCAACCCAATGTCCCATCTTTAGAGAAGAAACACTACTTTCATTTTTTTCTGGAAGATTGCATTCTTGCCTTTCAAACATTGAAAAAGAAGTTGACCGAAGCTCCAATTCTCATTGCTCCGAATTGGGACCAACCTTTTGAAATCATGTGCGATGCAAGTGATTATGCAATAGGTACAGTTCTAGGACAAAGAATTGATAAGCATTTCCGACCAATTCATTATGCTAGCAAGACCGTGACCGAAGCAGAGACGAATTACACAACAACAGAAAAAGAGATGCTTGCAGTTGTTTATGCTTTTGAGAAGTTTCGATCATATCTAATCATGAACAAAAGTGTTGTTTACACGGACCACTCCGCTTTGAAATACCTCTTCAACAAGAAAGACGCCAAAGCAAGATTGCTTCGATGGGTCTTACTTCTTCAAGAATTTGATTTTAAAGTTATCGTACAAAAAGGAGCTGAAAGTCTATGCAGCTGATCACCTCTCTCGTCTTGAAAACCCTTACGAAAATGTTTTTGATCCAAAAGAGATTACCGTTGACTTTTTCTTTAGAGACTTTTTAAGTGGTTAACTTCCAAGACCCAATGTACCCCCCCCATGGTTCGCCCGACTTGCTAACTACCGCGGGGAAATTCATTAAAAAAGGATGTCGACTCAAAGAAAAAACAAGTTCTTTGAAGATGTAAAAACCTTGGCTTCTGGGATTGACCCTTTTCCTTTCAAGACTTTGCGGATTAAATAATCCGAGGTGTGATGATGGCAAAGAGCTCTCGAATGCTCGAGGCTTGTCAAAGTGGACCCACCGGGGGACACTACGATACTGGTGCCAACTTTACCACTAAGAAAGTTTTTGATGCCGTTTCTTTTGGCTTACGAATTTATACGGATGCTTTGAATTTGTCAAATATTGTGAGAGATGCATGTTCAAAGTCAAGGAAAATCTCTCAACGTGATGAAGATGCCTCAAAATGCAATCCAAGTTTGTAAATTTTTGATGTATGGGGAATCGATTTTATAGACCTTTTCCGTCGTTAGAGGTAACAATATTTTCTATAGCCGCTAGACTATTCTTTCTAAATGGGTTGAAGCAAAAAGCGCCGCACCCACCAACGGATGCTGGGAGTTGATAAGTTCTTAAAATCTTTTCTCCGATTTGGTGATCCGAGAGCAATCATAAGCGATCGTGGGACCTATTTTTGTAACGATAAATTTGATAAAGTTATGTCTAAATATGGTGTCACCCATCGTCTTTCCACTCCTTACCACCCTCAAACAAGTGGTCAAGTTGAAGTCACGAATCGAGGTCTCAAAAGAATTTTGGAGATGGCTGGTAGGAGAAAACCGTTGCCTTGGTCCGACAAACTAGATGATGCATTATGGGCTTTTAGGACCGCTTACAAGACTTCGATAGGATGCACTCCGTACAAGTTAGTCTATGGAAAAGCGTGTCACTTACCAGTTGAACTAGAACACAAAGCATATTGGGCTCTTAAGCATGCCAACTTTGATTTAAAGACCATGGGCGATCATCGAAAGCTCTAACTCAATGAATCGTGAGCTTCGTGATCAAGCTTATGAGAATTCGCTAATCTACAAGGAGAAGACAAAGAAACTACACGATTCCAAGATAAAGAATTGAATCTTCAACATTGGTGATCAAGTCTTGCTTTTCAACTACCGAATTGAAAGATTTTCTCTGGAAAGCTCAAATCCCGATGGTCCAGACCTTTCACTATTACTGAAGTTTATCCTTATGGCACTGCCAAGTTGTCTCATGCCGATGGTTCAAATTTCAAAGTCAATTGCCACCGTCTTAAGCACTAATATGGAGGGGATACACCACCATTGGTTATCCCGGACCTCCAAACTTTCCCTAAGGACAACTAAATTCAGGGATCGAGTCGAGCTTGCGACTCGGTAACCAAAAACAAGCCGCTTCGTGGGAGTTCACCCCATGCTTATCCTTTCTATTTTCTTTCTATTTTCTATTATCAAATGTGTTGTGAGAGGCTTGTACTCTCTCCGATTTCTCGATGTTTGTACTTGTTTGTTGTGATTTTTGCAGGATTCTCCCAACAAATTCTTTGAAGCCTCTCGTGTCCGGTTGATTTGTCCCGTTCAACTCGAGCTTCTCATCCTTTGTGCGAAATTAGTTTGGGGAGATCCATATCCTTTCATCATTATCGATTAACGTCTATCTTTGCATAACTCATAAACGGCTTAGATTTTCGTAGAGACCCGACTTTAAACATTGAGGACAATGTTTCGTTTTAGTTTGGGGAAGGGAATCTATCGATTTGATGTTGCTTGCTTATTGTTTTGTTCTCACGTACCCATTTTCCCACAAAAATAGCAAAAAATTTAAAATTTTAAGTTCTTAGTTGTCATACAAAAAAAAAATGTATTAAGACACGAATGTAGGTTTTCCGTTGGTAAGAATAAGAAGTAATTTTTGACCTGATCGTACGTGTAGAGTTCTAGCTTTCTCCCTTAACAATTAATGATGATAGTTTGTGCTAGTCTCACGTAGACTTTAAACATGCTAGACTTGAATCGTTAGTAAATGAAGACTTGTGCTAATCTCAAGTAGATTTTAAATATGCCGAGTTGGAATTTATATAGGCTAAGTGTTCGCGAATTTCTTTCTTAGAGATTTTAAATTGCGAAGAACAAGAAATGATAGTGTTATTTATAAGTCATGACATTAAACATAGAATAGTTGGTTTTCTTTCAAGCTCATATGTATTAATTGTGGCTTTTTCTCCCATTAGCTTGTTTCACCTCCTATATATAAATGTTTAATAAATAGAGTTGTATGGTTTTCTTGGTTAACTAATTAGCTATAAGAAGTTTTCTTTAGTGCCTTTGTGATTAGGATGAGTACACATCAAGAAACTTAATTTGGCATATTTTAATGTATCTTAAAGAAATATTTTGCTTATTCCTTAAAGAGCCTTAGGGTATATGGATAAGTAGAATCTCATAATAATCCGGCACAAAAATGATAAAAGTTTGCTTCATCTTGCCGACTCACAACCGATGTTACAGCCTTCTAAAAGGTCGAGGAAATTTCCGAAGTTGAAATATGATTGCTACATCTTATCGGAGGCGTGGCCGATGTTGTAACCTTCTAAAGGACTAAGGTATTAATAATGTTGCTTAATTTTTGTCTTATTTTGTGCCTTAAAGAGCCTAAAGGTATCTGTGCAATAAGATTGTCCATTCAAGTCTTAAAGGCTCTAGGGTATCTGACATGTATAGTGCCTGCTTAAGTAGCCTAATAAAAGCCAAATTTTGGTTGCCTCGATGTGGACTTTAATCTTGATGACATTTGATCTTTTGAATAGAGCTAGGAGCTAATTATTGCGTTCTTACCATTACGCTTTATTTTTGGAATTAATAAATATCAAAACAAGTCTTAAAGAGCCTTCGGGTATATGACTTAAGTCAAATCTTGAGATACAAAAGTAAGATTTGCGGGAGGAAAAGTAAGTACATAATTAGTATTTATGAGTAGTGTTAGTATCATGACTTGTAATTAACAATGATCTTGTTTTTAAGCTTAGCATGGGAAAAGTAAAAAAATCGGGGATGATGAAGTTATCTGTTAGACACTTAATTATGCTTTTTGTTCTATGATCCTAAAAATTACCAATAAGGTAATGAAAACAATACAATATGTCAACACAAATAAGTTGTAGTTAGGAAGTTAATTATCAAGAAAAATAAAATAAAAAAATCTTAGAAAATGGGAAGTCGGGTGTTTTATAACTTGTGATCTCTTAACTTTCTCAACAAAAATCTTTGCTACTTTTCAAAGGTTTAGTTTGGGGAATTTTTTGAGTATTTTGGTTATAAGGCATGTGATATTGCGTGAGGACACGCAATCGTTTTAGTTTGGGGAATTTTGATAGTGTAAAATAACACTTATCCATTTATGTTAAAACACCCTATTAACCCAAAACAGACCAAAAATGGAAAAAATATGCTTGTATTTGTGTTTTGTGTGTGCAGGTACGGATAAGTCAAAAATCATAAGAAAACAATCAAAAACGAGCAAGTACGGACACGAGAATCTGAAGAGTACAAAAAGAAGCCAAAGGATAAAAAGCCGAAGCCAGAAATGTCAAGCCTTAGTCAAAGACAGTCAAACAATGGTCAACAAAAGTCAACAAGGCCCGCAATATTCCATTTTAACCCTCTAAGTTTCACAAAAGTCTAAGAATAGCCCCTCTCCTCTTAATGGGCCTTATAAACCCAAATGGGCCTCACCCGGATCCAAAAGCCCAATCCCTAGCCCATTTACCCTTATTAATAAACCACAAGGACCTTTCATGCCAATTTCGAAAGTCCTTTTATAACTAGAAATGGGAGAAAAGAAAGAGAGGGACTGAAAGTGCAATATCCTCAAAGTTCAAAATTTCCTTTACCCGTTTCAGTTATAAAATAGGCGCGAAGTCATTTTTACTATTCATCGTCTTCTACAAATCACCACATGGGTAAAATCAAGGGGCAAACGTCAATCAAGGGGTTAGATGTCAATTCATGAGCTCCTAAACACAATGGCAAGGACAAATTAGTCTAATCAAGAGGGAATAATGGGTCACTCAGGCTCCAAGGACACGTCATAGCAAAGAAGCATAAAGTTATGTGGGTTTTTTGTGCTAAATCACTCAGAGAACTAGCACAAACGTCACATCAAAGAATGACATGATGGCAATCCTCAGGTGTCCACAAATCAATCCAACGGCCACAATAGAAGCTCAAATGATTAAAGAAATGATTGGGTGGAGGGATGAAAGTTTGGAGAGCAAGGCAAAAGGCTAGAAGGATCCAAGACAACCTATAAATAGAGCACACTTCTCACACACATCGTATCTAGTTTTTTAGTAATTTTTAGTCTAGTTTAAATTCGTATTTTTCTTAAATGTAATTTTCTTTAAGTGATGTAACCAGTAACTTTTATTAATGAAATTTAGTTTAAATCATTCATAAGCTCTCTTTTCTTGTTATTCAAAAGTTGTCTTAATAAGCCAAATTGTCTCAATAAGCTAATAAGCTCATTTTAAGCTCTTTCAGTCTATAAGCTGAAATAGAGCTTATTTTAATTCAGTAATAATCCTACCTAAGCCTTAAATCAGTTTAACTTACATTTATCATGGACCTTATTGGATATGAGCTTTTGGAAGGGGATCTTAATTTGGAAGAGATCCCAAGGACTTATACCCTAGCTTATTAATAAGCTAGGGAGCTTGTAGCTGCCCTATTGGGAACCTTTTGTTTAGCTAAAGGTTCAAGTAAGTTTTCATTTACTTTTCATAATTTCATTCCTAGCTTAATTTTAGCTTAATAGTGTAGATCTGCTTATTAGCTTATTAAAGTTGCTTATTAGTGCTTATTTGTGTTTAGTATTAGCTTAATAATCCTAGATGTTCATCTGTTTTTGCTTTTGATAGTTTAGATCTTTGATTTTCATATAATTGTCTTAAAAACCTCTAAAAAACCAAAAATATAGTAAAATAGCTTAAGTCTTAGATTATTGCTTATCTAGTTGTTAAGTCATGCTTATTAAAGTAGTTTTAATCTGTTAATTGTCTGGTACTAAGCACTTGTTTATTAGATTTCAAATTTAGTAGCTTAATCTTAACTGTCATAGTAGTAAAGGGGTGTTTGGCATAAGTGTGTTTGACCTCTAAAAGTCAAAACTAATTGTGCAATTTGCTTGAGTCAGCTGAGTTTTCATTTAAGATTAGTTTTCATTTAGTTTTTATAAGTTAGAGTTCAAAATTTCAAAAGATATGGCTTATTATCTTTGTTTTTACACCAGGGCATTTTGTCTTAGACTTTTGGCTGTGGAAATTTTGATCTAAGCCCTCTAAGGCTTAGATCTTACTTGCACTTTGTTTAAACACTCTAGTAGAGTGTGTTTAAGTGCAGGATTTCCCTTAGGAAGCCTGCACTTTTGAGTTGCACTTGTGCAAAGTGCACCAGTACTAACTACAAGTTAGTACTGCTGTCACTTTTGGTTAAGATTAAGTCAAGTAATCTTAGGACTTAGCTTTTCAAATTAAGGTAGTATATAGTTTAGAGGTAGCTTAATATAGATTAGGTAATAGATTTAGATTTATTGCTTTTTAGTTAGCTTAATTTGCTGCCACAATTCACCAAAGTGCACCAGTACTAACTAAAAGTTAGTACTGCTGTCACAAGTTAGTACTGCCACCTTTGGCTTAACTTTTAGTTAAGTAAGAATAGGATTTAGGATCTTAGATTCAAGTAATATTAAGTCTAGTTACAGCTTATTATAAATTTAATCTTAGTTTACATTTTCTAGCTTATTTTCCTAGCTTAATTTAGCTGTCAAAGTCAGTAAAACTCTGAAAACACCAAAAACAGTAGGTTAATTAAGTAGATCATTATTTTGTTAATTTTAGCTTATGATCCTAGTTTTTACAGCTTAAATAGATAGAATATAAGTAGTTTAATAAGTCCTTAAAGTTTTAGAGTCCAGTGTAGCTTTTTAAGGACTTTAGCTTATTTGGATTTTTGCTTATTGCTTTGGGTTTCTAAGTTTGCTTAGTTCATGCTCAATTTTAGTTGCTTAAAAGTACTTCTAGGTTAGATTTCTTTGCATTTTTAGATTAAGCAAATCATCAGCTATCTAGGTCATTTTACCTTTTTAGAATTGAGCTTAATTTGAGCATTTTATAGCTGATTTAGTAAAACATAGTCCAAACCCCTAGTTTCTGTAACAGCTTATTGAGAAGCTCTTTTAGAGCTTATCTTTGAGTTTCAGACCATAGTGCTTTTGTTAAAGTTGTTCCCCCTAGCTTATTTTATAAATTTGCTTCTTTAAGTTTTTGCTGAAAAGCACTTTTAATTTCAACTTATCTTTAAGCCTAAAATGGACTTTGTTTGAAGTCGGGTTAGGTCCTCAGGGATGAGTTTTGTAATTTTTAGTTTTTAATTGTTTCTCAATTAGTTCTTCATCAGTTAGTATCTTTGCTCCGTTAGTCCCTCTAGTATTGGCATAATCAGTCCTTAGTTAAGTCTTTTGTTAAGTTTTAATTAGTTTTAATTAAACTTTTATAAAAAGATAAAAATTAGGGCTTTTATTTTTATAAAATTTCTGCACACTTTCTTTATTTAGTGTAATTTTTATAAAATTTTTAGACTTTATTTTTAATAGTTTTATTATTTTTATAGTTTCTAATTAGTTTAAATTCTAGAAAATTCATATCTTTTAAACTAAAAAGCCAAAAATAGTAATTTCTGTTTCTAAAATATCTTTTGTCAAAAATAGCTTTCCAAATCAAATATCTTTGCTTAATTCAAATCAGGATCCGAACCTAAATGTGGTTTCAATTTCACTAGTCATTGGGGATAACGACCCGGGTGATCATACTTACCCGGTTTAATATACGTATTATATATTATATTATATATATTTTTGAGAGTGAATTTTATCAAGGGTAACTTGGTAATTTTCTTAATTTCTCTTTTAAAGTATTATATTTTATAAATATTTTACGTGTATAAAACTTACCACACCAGTCATGAACTTAGGGAAACGTAAATACATTTTGTGATGGGTGTACAGGTTGCATAATCATGGGGAAATCTTGCGGTCCTACATTATATTTACATAAACCTATGAATTCACCAACTTTATGTTGACGTTTTAAAGCATGTTTTCTCAGGTCAATGAGGCACGAGGTGCTAAGGATACATTGGGGATACTCTTTTGGGGCGTCATGCATAAAAGATTTAGAGTCATTACATCTAGGGATATTTGTTTTGATCTAAAATACTTGTCAT